>LOEQ01011777.1:47860-59671 GCA_001685075.1 Bramus lutescens
GGGAGGGAAATGGGAGGAGGGGAGGAGGTGGAAATTTTTAATAAAAAAATGTGCAGAAAAAAAGATCATATCATGTTTAACTTTCTGATTAATCATACCTCACTCTGGATGGTTTAATTTTTTATAGTTCTATCCATTTGTCTTCAAATTTCATGAAATCTCTGTTTTTACAGCTGAGTACTACTCCATTGTATAAATGTACTACATTTGCTTTATCCATTCTTCAGTATTGGGACATCTAGTTTGTATGCAGGTTATGACTAGTATAAATAAAGCTGCTATAGGCATAGCTGAGCAAGTGTTTTTATGGTATGGTTGAGCAAACTTTGGGTAGATGCTCAAGATTGGTATAGCTGGGTTTTCAGTTCAATTCATTCCCAGTCGTCTGAGAAAGCTGCAATGATTTACAAAGTGGCTGTACAAGTTTGCTCTCCTGGTACAATGAAGGACTGTGATCATTGCTCTACATACTCTCCAGCATAAACTGTCGCTTGTGGTTTTTGTTTTAGTTGTTCTGACAGGTGTGAGGTGGAATCTCAGAGACTTTCTGATATCCATTTACCTGATAGCTAATGATGTTGAACAATTCTTTAAGTGTATTTTGGTCATTTGTGATTCTTACTTTGAAAATTATCAGTTTAGACCCATATTCCATTTTTAAAATCGGATAATTTGAGGGTTTTTTTGATGTCTAGTCTTTTGGGATCTTCATATATTTCGGAAATCAGCCCTCGGTCAGATGCAAGTTTGTCAAAGATCTTTTCCCATTCTGTAAGTCATCGTTTTGTCCTATTGAAAGTGTCCTTTGCCTTATGTAAACGTTTTAGTTTCATGAGGTTCCACTTATTATTTTTTGATCTTAATGTCTGCCCTATTGGTATTCTATTTAGGATTTTGTCTACTGTGCCAACGTGGCTATTCCACTCTTTCCATTCTGTGTTTCACTGCATCTGGTTTAATGTTGAGGTCTTTGATCCACTTGGACTTGAGTTTTGAGCAATGTAATAGATATGGATCTATTAACATTCTTCTACCTGCCAATATCCAGTTAGACCAGCACCATTTATTGAAGATGCTTTCATTTTTCTACTGTACAATTTTTGCTTCTTTGTTAAAAATCAGGTGTTCACAGGTGCATGTATTTCTATCTGGTGATTTTTCCAATTCCATTCATCTACTTGCCCATTTATATGTTAATACTAGCTGTATTTTACTACTGCAGCTCTGTAGTAGGGTGAAATCAGAGTGGTGATACCCCTGGAAGTATCTTTTATTGTACAGGATTGTTTCAGCTATTCTGTGTTTTTTTTGTCTTTCCATTCTAAGTTACATACTTTTTTCAAGGTCTGTAAATAATTGTTTTGGAAATTTAAAGAGGATCACTTTAAATCTTTAGATTGATTTTGGTAAGATGAACATTTTTAGTATGGTAATCCTACAATCTCTTTTCATCTTCTGATATTTTCTCCAGGTTTTTCTTTTTTTTTCAAAAACATGAAGTTCTTGCCATACAAGTCTTTCTGATGTGAGACTCCCCTCTGTGAATGCTGTGAATACCATTGGTTAATAAATAAAGAAATTGTCTTGAGCCTGTGATAGGGAAAAATAGAGCTGGGCACTGAAGACTAAGCTGAATGCTAGGAAAAAGAGGGTGGAGTCAGAGGGAAGCTATGGAGCTACCACTGGAGACACACATGCTGAAACTTTGCTGGTAGGCCATGACCTTGTGATGAATCACAGATTAATGGAGATGGTTAAATTAATATGTAAGAGTTAGCAAATAATAAGTTAGAGCTAATGGGCCAAGCAGTGATTTAAATATTATAGTTTCTGTGTGGTTATTTGGGGGCTGAGCAGTCAGGGACAAGCGGCTTCCCTTCAACATCTTTCACTTGCTTGGTTAGAGTTACACCAAGATATCTTTTAGTATTTGTGCTTATTGTGAGATGTATATCTCATATCATTTATCGGTTTTATATAGGAAGGTTACTGACTTATTTGTTAATCTTTTATTGAGTTACTTCACTAACTATGTTTATCAACTATATGGCTTTCCAAGAAAAGTTTTTCAGTTCACTTATATATACTATCATATAATCTGCAAACAGGGATACTTTGACTTCTTCCTTTCCAATTTGTATCTCCTTGATCTTGTTTAGTTGCATTATTTTTCCCACTAGAAATTCAAGTACTATATTGAATAGATATGGAGAGAGTGGACAGTCCACTCTCTTGTTTCTGATTTCAGTTGAGTTGCTTTGAGTTTCTTGTTACTTAATTTGATCTTGACTATAGGCTTTCTGTATATTGCTTTTAATATGTTTAGACATGTCCCTTGTATCATTGGTCTCCCCAAGACATTCATAATGTTGGACTGTTATTTTACCAGGGGACCCCTACAACTTTTTTATCATGTTGGGCTGTTATGGATTTTGTCAAAGGTTTATTCAGTATCTGATGAGATGGCTGTGTGTATTGTTTTTCTTCAGTTTGTTTATATGGTGAATTACATTGACAGATTTTTGTATGTTGAACCATGATTGCATCTCTGAACTGAGGCCTTACTGATAAGGTTGGATGATCTTTTTGATGTGTTCTTGGATTTAGTTTGTCATTATTTTATTGAGTATTTTTGCATCAAACTTCATGAGAGAAATTGGTCTGTAATTATTTATTTGTTGGGTCTTTATGTGGGTTTGGTATCATGGTATCTGTGGCCTTATAAAATAATTTGGCACACAGCAGGTAAGAGCCTTACAGGCATTCTCTCCACAACTGCAGCGACCCATTGAACACTGTAACCTACAAGACCTACTCTGCAACCCATACCCACCAAACTGATCAACCCCCCCACCCCGGCCAACCATCACCCACAATATCAGCAACCCTTAGGGGCACAAGTACCACATACACCAATTAGAAGAAGAGCCCATACAGGCACAAGAATCACCTACACCAGTTGGAAGAAGAGCAACATCACAGTGAATATTCCCCTCCAGATACATCAGAAAGAACCTACAGGCACCCATACCAGTTAGAAGAACAGGCAAATGTAAAATCTACACCATTTGGAAGATCAGACTCCATAGACACAGACACAACCCACACAAGTTGGAAGAATAGTCTGCATAGGCACAAATAAAGCTCCCAGCAGCCATAAGAACTGAATGATACATTGGGTCTAGGCACCAAAATCCCCACAAATCTTAGCTGAGATGACCCTACTCAACTTGACAGTCAATTACTGGAACCCTTGGGTATTCAGTTCAAAGAAATAAAGGAAACAAATGATAAAGGAACAAAAAAACCCATCAAACAAAGACATCACAAGAATCAATACCCATGCCTATAATTAATCCAAACCAAGGTGGGTAAATGGCAGTGTAAATACATTCAACAATAAAAGCAATATGCACCACCCAAACGTAGTACTTTTACCACAGCAAGACTTGAACATCCCAATGCAAATGAAGCAGAAGAAAATGACCTTAAAAGTTACTTTATGAAGATGATGGAGAACATTAAAGAAGAAATAAAAAATTCTGTTAAAGAAATCAAGGAAAAGAAAAACAAGAAAATGGAAGGAAATCCCTTAAAGAAAGCCCAGAAAGTAAAATATAATAATAATAACCAAATAGATGAAGGAAACAGTTCAAGACTTGAAAATTGAAATAGAGGCAATTGGAAAAGAAAAAAAAAACAAACAAAGCAGAAACCAAGGGAATTCTGGAAATAGAAAATCTGGATAAATGAATAGGAACTGCAGATGCAAGCATAACCAACAGAATATAGGAGATGGAAGAGAGAATCTCAGGTATAGAAGATACGATAGAGGAAATAGATTCACTGATCAAGAAACATTAAGTCCAACAAATTCTTAATACAAAACATAAAGAAAATCCGAGACATCAAGAAAAGACCAAACATAAGAATAATAGGGATAGAAGAAGGAGTAGAATACCAGCTCATAGGTATAAAAAAATGAATTGAAAAAACTTTCCCAACTGAAAGAAATCTACGCCTATGAACATACAAGAAGCTTACAAAACACAATATAGACTGAACCAAAAAAGAATATACTCAAATCCATAAACATACAGAAGAAAGAATATTAAGAACTGCAAAGGAAAAAGAACAAGTATCATATAAATATCAGAATTACAGCAACTTCTCAGTGCAGACTCTGAAAGCAAGAAGGTATGGGAAAGACATTTTGTAAACACTAAGATGTCAGCCCAGACCACTATATCCAGCAAATCTTTCAATCACCATAGATTAAGAAAATAAAATATTCCATGACAAAACTATATTTAAGCAATGAAAAATTGAAATTTATACCCTGGCAATGCTGAAGTATACATGGGCAGACCGTATATGGCAGTTCTGTTGAACTTGTCCATATATTGAGTTTCATGGTGTATGTTAATGAGGACGACTGACCAGACATCTTCCTCAGATTTAAACAATATCTATTTATAAATCCAGGCCTATAGAAAGTATGAGAAGGAAAACTCAAACCCGAGGATGTTAGCTGCATCCATGAAAATATGGGCAATAGATAATCTCACACTAGCAAATCCCCCAAAAGGAAAACATACACATACTACCACCACCAACAGAAAATTCAAATCATAAAAGGAATTAAAAATCACTGGTCATTAATATCTCTTATTATCTATGCACTCAATTTGCAATACTCAGCTTCATGAAAGAAAATAAAGCACCAAAAACCCAGGAAAGCTAAAACAATCTTGTTCAGCAAAGGAACTTCCCAACACATCACCATTACTGATTTCAAGGTCTATTATACAGGTAGAGTAATGAAAACAGCTTGGTATTGGCACAAAACCAGACAGGGGGAATAATGGAATCAAATTGAAGACTGATATCAGTCCCCACACCAATGATCACCTGATTTTTGACAAAGAAGCCCAAATTATACAGTGGAAAAAAGAAAGTATCTTTAACTAATGGTGCTGGTATAACTGGAAGTCAACAGGTCATAGATGCAGATCTATGACTATGCACAAAACTCAAGTCCTAGTGGAGGAAGGACCTCAACATAAATCCAGTTACACTTAAAATGATAGAAGAGAAAGTGGGAAGAAGTCTTGAACACATTGACACAGGAGACCATGTCCATCATATAATACCAGTAACACAGAAATTAAAATTGCCAATTAATAAATGGGACCTCCTGAAACCGAAAAGCTTCTGTAAGGCAAGCAACACTGTCAATAAGACCAAACAGCAGCCTACACAATGGGAAAATATCTCCCCAGCCCTACTTCTGACTGAGGGTGTTCTCCAAATAATATAAAGAACTCAAGAAACTAGACATTAGAATACCGAATATCAAACTAAAAATAGGGTACACATCTAAACAGAGAATTCTCAACAGAAGAATGGTAAATATATAAAAGACATTTAAGGAATTGCTCAACATTCTCAGTCATCAAGGAATTGCAAATCAAAACAACTGTGACGTATCATCAGACACCTGTCAGAATAGCTAAGATTAAATACACTGATGATAGCTAATATTGGAGAGGATGTGGAGTCAGAACACTCCTTCTCTGATGGTGGGAGTGCAAATTTGTACAGCCACTTTGGAAATTAGTACGGAAGTTTCTTAGGAAAGTAGGACTCAATCTACTCAAGACCCAGCTATCCTAATCTTGGGTATATACATATATGATTCTCAACCGTACTACAAGGTCACTTGCTCAACTATGTTCATAACAGTTTTATTCACAATAATCAGAACCTGGAACCAACCTGGATAATCCTCAACCAAAGAATGGATATGGAGTATTATTCATGTGTTAAAAACAATAACATTATGAAATTTTAAGGCAAATTGATGGAACTAGAAAAAAAATCAGCCTGAGTAAGGAAACCCAAATCCAGAAGGCAAGACATGGTATGTAATCACTCATAAGCGAATATTAGCTCTTAAGTAAAATATAACCATGCTACAATCCATAGCCCCAAACAAGCTAGTTAACAAGGGAGGACCAGAAGGGGAATGCATGAATAGCCCAAGAATGAAGAAACGAATTAGATCTCCTGGGTAAACTGGAGGGACAAGGGGAGGAGATGAGGGATGGGAAGGTGAGGAATCTTGTTGGAGTTGGGGAGGGGTGGAGGGGGAGAGGAATGAATGAGATATCTTGTTAGAGAGGTTATTAGGCAGTTAGGAAAAATAATGGTCCTAGGGATATCCCCAAGAAACCACAAGGATGACCCCAGCTAAGACTCATAGCATTAGTGGACAGGGTTCCTGAACTGGCCTTCTCCTGTAATAATAAGGGTGACTACCCTATTTGTGGTCATAGATCCTTCACCCAGTAACTGATGGAAGCAGATGCAGAGACCTGCAGCCAAGCACTAGGCTCAGCTCTGGGAGTCCAACTGAAGAGAAGGAAGAGGAACAATATGAGCAAACGGGGAGGCGCGTGGATCATGGTGGGAAAACCCACCGAGACAACTAACCTGAGCTCATGGTAGTTCACGGACTCTAAACCGACAGCCAGGCAGCCTGTAAGGGACTGGCACAGCCCTTCATCATGCAGATGAGAGTTGTATAGCTTGGTCTGTTTGTGGGGTTCCTAGCAGTGGGATCAGAACCTGTTCCTGGTTCATCAATTGACTTTTTAGAACGTATTCCCCATGGTGAGATGCCTTGCTCGGCATTGATGCAGGGGAAACGAGCTTTGGCCTGCCTCAACTCAACATTCCTTACTTTGTTGACTGGCATGTGAGGCCTTACTATTTTTGAGGAGTGGAAGAGGTGGCAGAAGGGAGGTAGGGGAGGGAACATGAGGAATGGGGACCTGGGGTTTGTATATAAAACTCCAAAAGGTTATGGCAATGGTCCTTCTGTTTCTAATTTGTGGAAAAATATTGAGGAGTATTGGTATTAGCTCTTCTTTGAAAGTCTTAGAATTCTGTACTAAAATTGACTGATCCTGGGATTTTTTTTTTGGATGGGAGCCTTTTAATGACTGCTTCTGTTTTCTTCAGAGATACAGTTTTATTTAAATTGTCTGACCTTTGTTTAATTTTTGGTAAGTGGTATATATCAAGAAAAATTTTCATTTCTTTTAGATTTTGAAATCTTGTGGAGTACAGGTTTTTGAAGTATGACCTAATTATTCTCTATATTTTTTCAGAGTCTGTTGTTATGTCCACCTTTTCATTTCTGATTTTGTTGATTTAGATATTCTCTCTATGTATGTTAGCTACTTTGGATAAAAGTTGGTCTGTCTTATTAACTTTCTCAAAGAACTAACTCTTTGCTTCATTGATTCTTTAAACTGTTCTGTTTTTCTATTTTATTGATTTCAGCCTTCAGTCTGATTAATTCCATTTGTCTACTCCTCCTTGGTAAGTTTGCTTCTTTTTGTTCTAGAGCTTTCTGGTTTGC
Source organism: Bramus lutescens (assembly GCA_001685075.1). Classification (NCBI taxonomy): domain Eukaryota; kingdom Metazoa; phylum Chordata; class Mammalia; order Rodentia; family Cricetidae; genus Bramus; species Bramus lutescens. The sequence continues at coordinate 55,290 of LOEQ01011777.1, forward strand.
CGTTAGGAAACTATTCTGAGATCACTCCCATTTATTTATGAAGTCACTTAGTGCTATGAACATTCTGCCTAGTACCACATTCATTGTGTTCTCTTAGTATGAGCATGTTGTACATTTATTTTCATTGAATTCTAGGAAGTCTTTCAATTCTTATTCCTTCCTTGCCAAATGGTAAGTCAGCAGAGAGTTATTCAACTTTCATTAGTTTGTAGGCTTTCTGCTGTTTCATTCCAACTTTAATCCATGGTGATCTGATAAGATGTAGGGGATTATTTCACTTTTTTGTTGATACTTGCTTTGTGACTGAATATGTGGGAAATTTTGGAGAGTTGTCTATGAGGTGCTGATGAGAAAGTGTATACTTTCGTGTTTCAGAGAAATGTTCTATAAATGTACATTTTTTCCAATTAACTCATAACATCAGTTAGCTCCAGTATCCCTCTGTTTAGTTTCAATCTGGACAACCTATCCACTGGTTGGAGTGGGGTACTGAACTCTTCCCCTATCATTGTATGATTTGTGTGATTTAAGATTTAGTAGTGTTTCCTCTACAAACATGAGAGTCCATATTGATGATGCTTGCACCTCTACTTCCCATTTGCTTACCTAGATTTTTCATTTCCAGAATTCCCCCATTTTTTTTTGTTTTGTATATTGCTTCGTATTATGTTTTTGGGTCATAAACAGTTTTACTTGTTTGTGTCAATTTGTGTTTTCTTGTCATTCTTTAATAGTTCTATTGATTTCCTACAACCTTTTGATTGCCTTTTCCTTCACTTCTTAAAGGATTTGTTTATTTCCTCATGACCTCCTTCATTATCATAAATTTGGATATAAGGCCATCTCATTCAGCTGTGCTGAAATATTCATGGCTTGCTGTAGTGGGAGGCCAGGCTCTTGCATATTGCCTTGGATTTATTTGTTTGTTTTCTTATGTTTACAGTTAGGCATCTGAATTTGGAGGGATTCTAGGTCTAGGGATTTCTAGATTTGCCTTTGTTGTATGTGTATTTTGTCCTTGGTTTCTGTTTCCTCTCTTGTCTTTTGGCTGTCATGGTCTGTTGTTGGGTAGAGAATCTGAAATTAGGGGCTAGATTTTTGATAGGTTGGATGACCTCTGGTCTTGAAGGGGGTTGTTGTCTAAATTCAGGGCTGGAGTTCTGGTTATGTGTGTGTGTCATCTCTGACCTGGTTGGGTGTACTCTGGGTTCAGGAAACTGGCCTGAATTATCGTGGGGTAGGATCATTCTACCTGTTTTTTAGGGAGTTGGCCTGATATCTGTGTAAGGATGTTCATCTGCCCTCTAGGGCTCAGGACGCTGACCAGACCTCTGAAAGGATAGAAGACTTTCACCAGAGGTGTAGGCCAGAATAGGGTAATAAGGAGAAGAAGGACAATTTGAGTAATGCTCGGCAAGTGCCAGTGGGGTGGAGCATCAGTCTCAACTGGAAGTCAGGATTCTGACCTGGCCTCTGGTGGAATAGGAGGATCCCATCAGAGGTAGAGGGCAGTATAAGGTGATGAGAGAGCCAAATCATCCCCATAAATTCAAAATTCATGTTCTATCTATGATCTATCCATCTATGTATGTATGTATTTATCTATCATCTATCTATCTATCTTTCTATCAATCTATCTATCTATTCATCTATGTGTTTGTGTTTATGTATATATAAAATCTCCCTATACATAAATTGATGTTTTCTTTCAATGTGTATCTATATTTATATATAAAGTTTTATCTGTATATTTGCAGTCTTATAAACATATGAATGTACATACATACACAAATACATATGCACAAATATATATGTATTTAAATGTATATAAATAACACATATAAATTCATGCTTTCTTTTAATGCTTCTGTGTGTGTATGCATACTGTTGTTTGTATGAACTATATAACTGTAATATGGTTGCAGAATCTCAAAACTTGAACTGGAAAATATACTAACCAGAGGGCATAAAGATTTGGTTCATAATGTGTGGGGCACAACCTTTTTACTGCCTCTCTCATAGGGGTCACCTAAGATAATTAGAAAAAGCAAATATTCACATTGAGATTCATAACAGTAGGAAAATTAGTAGTGAGGTAGCAACAAAATTATTTTGTAGCTAAAGGTCACCACAGCATGTGAAACTACATTATAGGGTTGCAGCATTAGGAAGGCTGAGAACCACTGGCAAAGGAGAAATACCTCTCTCTTGCTCACAGAGATGGTTAAGAAGCAATTTTTTCCACTTTGCCACTCCATCTTTCCTAATGATTCCTGAGCAGTGGAGGAAAGGTTGTGATGGAATTCTCACATGCAGAGTTGAGCTCTCCACAGTCTTAGCCTCTGCATATTGACCAGCTTTGGGTCTCTGTAGTTTCTGGTCTCTACTGCAAAAGGCAGATTTTCTGAAAATCATTGAAAGATGCTCTGCTTTATGGGCAATCTCTTCAGCAAAACAGTATATATATCGGACATGACAGCAACTTCACACACAGGAACTCACAAAGACTATTACTCTGTGCACAACACTGAAGTAAGAACAAGCTGCCCAAAATCCTAGCACGGATGGAGCAAAAGCCCTAAAACCTCACCTGCATTGAGGGTGTAGGGACAACTGATGAAACCCTGTAGGAGGGTAAGTTGATTGCCTTCAGGGGTATGGCCTCTGGGAGGTCACCTCTACTCCAGTGGATCTTCCTCCTACTTCCAACCACATACAGGAAGCACTGGGTGGATTCAGAGTGTTCAAAAATCAAAAGGTAAGTTAAATTAGGAGGAGAATGGTGTAGATAACAGGGAAGAAATAAGGGGGTGGGTTTAGAAGTATGAACTTGATAAAAATACATTGTATACATGTATATAACTAGCTCTGAGTCACATGAGCCAGAGTCTGGGAAATAGACTCTATATCCGTGGAAGAACGGCAAGGCCTCTTAATCACTGAGTCATCTTTCCAATTCAGAATTCATTTTTTAATAAAGAAAATATTGGTGAATGTATATGCACATTGAAACAAATATATGGAAGCTGAAGAATGGTCATAGGCTGATAATTTATGGATGTTTCATAAGTTTTTTTCTTTAGCATGGTATATCATAAACATCTGAATTGAAGACAGGATTAATGGAAGAAATAAATATATCAACCTCTGTGATGAGGACAACTTACAGATAAAATCAATAAACCATCACAGGAATTGGGTGAGTATCTGAGCTTGGAGAAGAGTTTGGGGCTCAGAAAATGGCTCAGTGAATAAAGTGTTTGCAGTCCAAGTGTGGGGTTCTGACTTTGAAACACAGAATCCAAGTAAATCATCAGTGTTCCTGAAGCACTGGCTTGGCGCACCCAGTGGCCTCCTGAGGCACTAACCTGGCGCACCCAGTGGCCTCCTGAGGCACTAGCCTGGCGCACCCAGTGGCCTCCTGAGGCACTAGCCTGGTGCACCCAGTGGCAAACAGCCAAGTGTGCTTGATTCAAACAAGGAGAGTGAGAACTGAAGTCTGAAGGTGCCCCTCTCATCCCCACAAGTGCACTATGGTATATGTTCACCCGAGTGCACATACACACATGTACAATGAATTCTAACTGGTCTTAATAATAAAAAAAACCAGAGTCAGATATAAGGCTTAATGCTGAAGTTTAGAGAAGCCAAAAGGCTATCCGTAGAGAGTTCTTTTACCTGTACCAATGCTTAGGCAGAAGGGGTGATCCAGTACTCACACTGTCTCCTCAAATTTTGTCCTCTGCTCACTGAAACTGTCTCCACCAATCAGGCTGCACTGTCCTCCTGTCCTCTTCCGCCTTATACTCCTCTCCACCCACTCAGATCACTCCTGTCTCCACCTCCCTATGCCAGGATTAAAGGCATGTGACCGCGAGGGCTGGGATCACCTTTCTGTGAGCTCTGTTTCTCTTTTAGACAGATTCTGACTTGTAGAAGGCCCAGGGTGGCCTTGAACTAACAGAGATCCCTCTGCTTCTGTTTCCCTCCTGGATGAAAGGTGTATGCCGCCGCTCCGTGGCCTCTCATGTCTTAACTCTGGACTCTTTCAAGCAAGCTTTATTTGTTAAAACACAAACAAAATACCACTGCACCCACATGCACATCATACACATGTGCACACAAAGTGACCCTTAAAATTTAAAACCCGGAAGAAGATTCTGGAAAAAGTTATGGTATTTATCAAATATTTTTGTACTCATGTGTATTGTAAGTCACAGGCTTTATGGACAAAAAATGAGTGATTTATTTTGTCCACTCATTGAATTCATTTTAATGTTAGTCAACAACACTGCTGTCAGCTGTTACAGCCCTGTATCCCAAGCAACCACTCAGTACAATTTGAACTGATCCTATGTAGTGAGCCGCATGGGGCCTCACCT
>LOEQ01011779.1:12065-28738 GCA_001685075.1 Bramus lutescens
ATCTATTTTCATTCTTCTACAGGTTGACATCCAGTTCTGCCAGCACCATTTCTTTAAAATGCTTTCTTTCTTTCATCTCTCACTTTCTTTCTAAGCCCACTGAATACACATACTGCCATTGTTTTCATAAATGTAAAATCATCAATTTTCTCTATTGTCCTCATACCTTGCCAGTACAGTCATTTTTATAGTTCCCAGGGTCCATAGCTGAGTAATATTGCTGGATATTTTTCTCCTCAAGTAGAGTAAAGAGAAATTTCCAACACTCCAAAAGCTTGCAATAATAATGAACCTTATAGGTCAGTAACAGCTTGTTTTGATGCATTCTTACATGTGCATAATGATTTTTTGTTTATTTTATCATAGCCTTCCTCTTTACCACTATTCTCCCCAACTTGATCCTTTCCTCTTTCAAAATGATCTTTTTTAGTAATTTTGTAACTATCATCTATGCTCTAGGATTCCCTGACACTGTATGTTCTAAGTGAACTGAGATTTTTGCTCCTTGTAATACTTGTTAACTTGACTGCATATGGAATCAACAAAGAGACACGGGCCTCCCAGTGGGTCTATAATGTCCATTTTTAAGAAGCACTTACCACTGCCCTCTTTCACTGAGATCAGAAGCAATCTTTGGTCTTTTAATGTGAACTAAGCAATGGTAGCTCTTCAGAACTCCTTCCAGACTTCCACATCAGAACTGGTCTGCCAAGGTGTCTAGCTTTATGAACTGAGGAGCTGCCAAGCAATTAGACTTCCTCACGTACAGACTGCCATTGCTGGACTAGCCTATATTGTGTGAGGCAAGTGAATGATCACTCTTTGTAATTTATATTTATTCCAGCAGTACTGTTTCTCTAGCCAATCCTAATACATTCTCCCAAAGTGATCTTCACACTTCTCCTCTGTGCCTAAAATTACCATTTTCTTGGACCCCTTATGATTTGGTTTTCCTTCTGTTATTTGTCTCTAAGTGCAAAGATCACCTTTTTTGGAATTTTTCTAATGTACATTATCTGAAGCATTCTGCTCCTGTGCTCCCTCAGTTTGTCTTAACTATTTCCATTTATAACAGCCATATAGAACTGCTCACATGGTGTGGGATTTCCCTCTGTATTCTGTGATTATCATTGATTAAAGACGAAACTGCTGTGGACCTATAGCAAGGCAGAACTTAGCTAGGCCGGGAAAACAAACTTGAATGCTGGGAGGAAGAATGCAGAGTCAGTGAGAAGCCATGGAGCCACCACCAGAGACAGACATGCCAGAACTTTTGCTGTAAGGCCAAGAGCCTCACAGTAAAACGTAAAATAATAAAAATAAGCTAAATTAAGTTGTAAAAGCTAGCCAATAAGAAGTTAGAGGTAATAGACCAAGCAGTGCTTCAAACAATATAGTTTTTATGTTCTTATTTTGGGATTCTGGGCAGCTGGGAAATGAACAAGCGGCCTCCTACAACACTCACAACTATATCAATTTTCATTATGATGACCTGTTAAATGGGTCCTTGTATTCTTATCTTTAGCAACACTGTACTAATCCATGTCTCAGAAATGTAGAAGTTCACAAACAGTTGGCAGATAAAGGCAAACCTAGAAGACAAATACATTTTTAGACTATAAATTTATTTTTAAAAGAGGTAATGTGGTATATAGATCAAGATTTCTGTGTGTGTATATAGGCTATGACTATGAAAAACAGTTGACCATTGCCTGTCAAATATAACATTAAAAATCACATATGCTAATATTACATTTACCTACATGTTATCTTCTCTCAACTGGTTGGAATCTTGAAAGCTTACTGTGTTAGAGAATATTATTTTTTTCAGTTTATGTTCAAGAGGGAAGGGGAGATTCACAGTGATTCCAGCCTGGAGATAGAAACAGTCCCCTACGTGTTCTCCCTATACCCTTCCCTCACCTCTGTAAACAGTCTTTTTATTAAACCCTGATCAAATTAGTTCAAATGTGCCATTTGTTTCTTGCTGGGACACTGACTAATGCACATGCATTTCCTCTGAGCATTTTCAAATGCCAAGAGTACATATTTCATTTTCTTTCCACTACAGTTATTAGTTGAGTGTCTGTATGTGTTGGGTACTATGACAGACTATGGGGACAGCATGGTGTGCAAAATAGAAGAAAACCACTGACATTGGGAAGCTTACATACTTGTTTCTATGACAAAGAATGAGCAAAAATAGCCCAATAAAACTCTTAGGTACTATCAAGTAGAGAGGAGATCTGGAATTTGAATTGGAGATCAGTGGGGGCTCCATTAAGAACCTTGCATTTAAAAAAAACATGAAAGCTATAGGAAACCAACTGTGACTATTTCTGGAAAAATGATATGATAGTCAAAAAAGTAGAAATGTAGGTTGTCAAAGATAAATGTAGTCATGAGAGTCCAAGATGATGGCAGAGTATGAATTGAGCAGGAGAAGTAAAGAGTTTTGTTCTATAGGACATGAAGAACTACTATCAAATGGGAGATTTTATTCGGAGTAAAAGCAAAGAGGGCCCTGGAGAATTAGGCCTTTTATCACAATGTAATTTAAGTCCTAAGTTTGCCTTGTTTTTATTTTATCGCTGGCATGTTGTTTGCCTGTAGTTTGTGTATGTTTCATGAGTGCAAATAATGGCACAAAACAAAAACATTTAGAGCCTTACAATAATAGTCCAGGCAAATCTAAATGATGACTAAGGCTAAGTGAGTAGCAAAGAAGTTGGTGATGAAATGGTGGTAAATAGAACCAAGTCTTTTTTAAGAAACTGAATCAGCACGTAATCTGATATATTATATGGAAAAGTGAATGTAATCAAATCCCCTCACCTTAAAGAACATAAATATGCTGATGGTATTAAACATTGAAAGAATGGTTGAATAAAGAGGAGTGCATTAAAAATTGATAAGTGTTAATGAAGAAGAGCAGAGAGCTAAAGTCAATAACAAATGTTAAATGAGCAAATGATGTCTACGTTGATTGTTTGGGCAAATACTTGAATAAGAATGGAGATAGGCAAGTGAGATATTTGTAGGAATAATGTCTGCAGGCAGAAAGAAGATCCACAACCAGGGTACAAAGTAAGATTTCACCTAGGGAATCAGAAAGCCAAAGACTGCTGAAAAATTTGGAAGAGAATCGCTAGGGGTCAAATATTAGGAGAGTTAATGAGAGAGGTAACAGATCCAAGGTATATAAGCCTTTAAAGCAGCCACTGAAACATCATGGGCTCAGTCTTTTTGCAGTTGGAGCTGCTGTGAAGTTTTGTACAAAGTCCAGGTAAGCTCTGACTATTGCTTTAACAGAATGATTGCTGTTTCAGCATTGGAAATAGCTGGTAAGGTTCAAAGCAAATAGACCTGCTATTAATATGGGCATGTTCATTCCAGACGCAGTGGCCAGTTAAAGACACTGAAAGACTGAAAACTGTGCCATAGTTAAATGAAAAATGTTGGGAATAATATGTTGTCAGTACCAGATGTGCTAAGATAGAAGAGAGCCATATAGCTGAATGCCTCGTTGTTTATTCCATGGGGAGAAAGTGCTCTCTGTACCACTGCTGTGGAATTAATACACGTGGAAAAACCACCTGGAATGAATGTTTAGGTTAACCTGCCTTCTTTTTCCCTCTCTTTCTCTTCTTGAAGAACCACTTAACATGGAAAATATGAACATTGCCCAATTCGCTGTAAATTTTAATGATTATTTATTTACAGGGATCTCTATGTCTCCTCAGTAGCTGTGCATTACTATATTGGGAAATAAAATTGTTTAAAAACTGACAAACATTGTTTTCTGTAGTTCACAGATATTTTCCTTAAAGAGTTTGTTGTATAGTGAACTGTGATGATTCGAATCTGCAACTGATATTGTTCGTGTCAGTCTGTCAATCCTTTGGAAGCCAAGAGTGTCTGAGGGTTGGTATTATTCCTTTTTCAACCTAAAGATTTTTAAAATGATTATAGAGTGAATTTTCCACTGAAAATTATTATTAAGAGGCCACCTTCACACCCAAGTCTCCTCAATTTTGAAGGTAAAATTGAATTTGACCTTTAGCTAAAGATCAATTCCACTGGGTAACCAATTTGGACTGATTCCACCGGAGATCACCTAAGAGTATTCTGGCATTGTAAATGGCCATTAAAAGCCATCCGCGCTATAATTCTTTTAGAAACAGATAGTTATGTGAGAGTCATATGATGGTTATTGCTTTATGATTTAGATTTTATTTAATGAATAGTTGGAAATATCTATCAAGTCTAACTTGACAAAAGAGGACAGAGAGGACCTCTATCGCAGCCAAGACTACTTGGGGAAAAATGCTGTAATTTCTGAAACCATACCCTTCAAACTGACAATAATAGCACATTATCCATTTGCTTTACATCTTCATTTAAAATTATCAAAACACTTTGCAGGGCATTAATGTGATCTTATGCCTAATTAAAGGCACAGCTATTGATCACTAGGATAGCCCACCACCCCAGCAGAGGTCACTCTGGGTCAGGAGTTTTAACTTGTTTTTTTCCCTTGGACCATTTTTACAACAGTAACTTTATACACATGGAAGACAAAGGTAGGGCTCATACTGAAATAAGTTACATACTTTGGAGCTTTATGGGTTTTTTTTTCTGTTTGCTTAGGCTTAAAATTGCTTTCACTGAACACAGTATCATTGAGTTGCTGATTTGCCATTAGTCAATCAAGTTGTTACTTCCTTGATGTTGTTCATAAAGAATCACAAAATTGCTGCAGCTGTGATTGTCTTGTGAGTAGTAGAAGCAAATAACTATTTATTAGGTTGCTTAAATTTGTTTATGATCTTAATGGTTTGACTAACTGTGACGTTGTCTGTAGTTTACAGTTTGTGTGGAACACAACTGGTTGTATGGTTTTCTTCAAGTGGGTTCAAATTCAATTTTGTTTATTTAACCCAGGTTTCTTGAGCACACTTTCATGGACCTGGACACTATTCAAGAAGTTGTTGTTTTTTTCATTATTGTTTTGTTGTTTAAGTAAAAAGAGAGAGAGAGAGAGAGAGAGAGAGAGAGAGAGAGAGGAAAGGTGAACAAAAGAAAACAGGGAAGGAAGGAAGGAAGGAAGGAAGGAAGGAAGGAAGGAAGGAAGGAAGGAAGGAAGGAAGAAAAAGGAGGAGAAAGAAATATAATGTCAAAATACCAGGAGGAAATAAATCATAGTAGACTAGAGGGAAATAGTTGGACAAGAGATGACACATTAATAGAAATGATAGCAGAAAAAGATTATTATATAATCCTAAAACATAATGCATGTTCATACCCCTAAAAGTATTTGAAGAAAGGATGCTATTTTTCATGGGAAAACACAGGTATTTTGCCTCAGGACAGCATTAAAGTCATTCCCGAAAGCTGAACAAAGCAGAAGCAGCAGCTGCCATAATCCCAGTCTAGATGGGGAGGGGCATGCTGGAGAAGGAGGTGGCAAGCTTAGAAGCACTCAATTTGTATCCACCTGACTGTACTTCCAGTTAAGTTCATAAAACCTTCTTACTTTAGATTGTTTTTCTCTTATTTCTGTTTCCTCCAAAAAGTCCTATCTTAGAGAAAGTAGCAGCTTTACTCCCCCTGGAAATCTATAGCAAAAATCTAGCCTTGATTTTCCTGGTTTCTGTAAATGCAATAACTACTCTTGACCTTTTTGGTGTGCACCTAAAAAAACATGATTTCTGCTGTGCAATGCATTCCCTGTGCATTTGTATGTTCAATTACTCAAAGTATCAGTCAAACCAAAGAGCCCAGCTTTTCTAACCTGACCTTCTCCTAAATATTCGCATCTGCAGTTACCACATCTAAAACTTAAGGTCACATTTTGAAATGGTAGTGCTTATGACTTCAATATATGTTTTAACCCAAGATAATTTCTAAAATTGCAACAAAAAATTGAAGCGCTTAACACTGGAAAACAGTAGAGAGCCGTGGACTAGGATGGAATGTTGATAGAGACAAGTCCAACTTTTCGCATCTCTTTTGATGCACATTGGTCTGGGAAATATGCTCAAATGTCTCATTTCGTGAGACAATGATTGTCTCTATTCTGCAGAACTGTTATGAAGAAAGAAATAATGAGAACACCATGACAGGACACAGAAACTCAAATGCCACTTTAGCCATCATTAAAACTACTTTTGATATCTACAAGATAAATACTACCCTCATAAAGAAAAGGCACTACATTTTTTCTATCCTTGGGGAGAAATATAATTAAAATTATTGGGGTTGGTGAGATGGCTTAGCAGTAAAGAGCACTTAATGCTTTTGTAGAAGACCCTTTTTCAGTTCCCAGCATCATATGAGGGATTACAGCTGTCAATTACTCAGTTCCACGGGATCCTTTCACCTCTATGGTCACTGGCCGCACAAAGTGCTCTTACATACATCCAGGCAAAACACACAAACATATAAATAAAAAATAAATGTATCTTTGAAACTTAAAAGAACCAATGTGTTCTTCTATCATCAAATTCAGAGCTGCAAATTAAGATGTGTCTCAGTATACTTCTACAACAAATTGAGTCAAACCTATTCAGGAGATGAAAACTTCATGAATCACCCAAAGAGAAAGAAAAATTAGACGACCAATTGACCTGAGAGATAATAGACACTGTAGTTACCAAAGAGAGGTCAGCATTTCCCAAAGAATTGCTTGTCTTGAAGTTGAAGCCATGGCCTGCAATTAAGAACATGGCTTCCAACAAGGCTGGTGCTGAGGGCATATTATAAATTACATCCCCTCATGGTCATCTGTCACAACAGCTAGCTCTTCCCCTTACAGCATTCATCACAATTTACAATTCTACTTGTGCATCTGTATGGCTTTCTGCCTGTTAACACACAAATTAAATGTCTACAATACTGGAACTAATTTCTGAGCCTGTAGCACAGTATATGTCATACCAAAAAAAGTACTAAGTAGACAATAGGTTTATGAGTAAGTGGGGGGTGTGCTTTGGGGCAAATAAAAATACTAGTGCTCTGTAAATAGTCTCATTAGACATATTTTGCAACAGAGAAATATAATAAAACAAACTGAACAATTATTGGCACCTCAATGGCTTGAATATATCATGGTTAAGTCCATGGAATACTGTTAGCATAATACTTTAAAATTTCCAGCAACAATATACCTTAATCATGAGGGATACCCATAAACTTTAATTTATCTTATGTCTGATGCATAATAGATATCAAGGCAAATGAGAAAAGTGAAACCATAATATCAAGGCAAATAAGAAAGTGAAAGAAACAAATTAGACCAAAATAAAAATGAACATATATATGAAAGGGAAAGTAGGAGCTTATAAAAAGCCAGATGAAGGAATATGTATGTCATAAAATGATCAAATGAAACACAGTCAACATTGTGTTCAAAAGAACTGAGCCAATAGTCCCAGATAATTTATTCTTTGCAACCTATGTCTCTTACTTTCTCTTTACCTAGAACATCCCAACATGATGGTGCACCAATTTACTCATTTATCTCTAGAAACATCATGGATTGCCAATTTGCCTGCTGGATCTTATCAATATGTATCTGTTTATGAGATTAACTAGTAAAGAGACAATTCAAACTACCACAATTAGTTGTATAAATTAAATGCATAAAAGCTAACCTCAACGGCAAAAAAGTGCATTTGTATTGCATTAAGGATTAAAAACTCAGAATTTCCATTTTGACTAATTTAACCAAGATTGAGCCCAAATTTGAACTCTCCATTTTTATCCCCATGTCTTCCATCTGTTCCTAACAAAACTCTGTATTTATTGAAGAGGACAGAAAGAATGAGGGATTCTTTAAAGACGTCTTTACCAGAGATTTACAAAGGATTATAAGTTACATTACAGCTACCTAGTGACCCAGAAGCTATCAGAAACACAAATAGTACTGTCAACATATGCTATTAAGCCATATCCATATTATTTTCCAACATTTATGGTGGGTATTTGTTGTATGTGGTCCTTTCCCGTCTGTTTGTTGCTTTCAGCAAATGGTTAACATAACACATATGTGTGTGGGGGCATGCGCACACACACACACATGCATGCATCCCCACACTCATGCCCACAGACAGCAAGACAGACAGACAGACAGACACACACACACATACACACACACAAACTGGATCAGAGGCATAGGAGAGTACAAAACTTAAGATTGAAGCCATCCATTAGTTTACATCATAAAATCTGATTATATGGGAAATCCAGGGCAGCTATGATTATTTCATTTTTCTCTTGAAGGCAAGTTAAACAAACAGGCTGAGTTTGCAGAAAGATAAGTACCAGGTTAAGTATTAAGTTATCTTAAGGAGTTTTATTAACTTGGCTGTGAGGCTAGCAAAAGTTCATTTTCTGGATACAAGAGATACTTTCATATAAATGGATCATGGCAGTTGGTAAGATCATCACAATTGGAAAGCTAAAGCATAGTTCTCTTTTCAGTATTATAGAGTGTTACAGTGTATAAATTCTAGCACCCTATATTTTAAGACTTGAAGTAGTATACATTATCCAGTAGCTGAGCCAGACACTGTCTTCTTGGATCAACAGGGGGAATAGAAAATGCTAGCTGAAAGAGAAAATGAGCCTGTTGAATGATAATTAGTATCAACTCTGAAATAAACATTGCAGTGCTATGTGATCCATTTATGTCATCTCAAAGTCAACAATTCGTTATGCAAATAGTGCCCCCAATGTGCATATGCTATAACACTTTGGCACAAGGAAAACTGGGCAAACAAGTTCTGATTTAACCATGATGTGACTTGCATGTAATCAAAAAGCATAACCTTAAAGAGGTAATTTCTATTCTTCTTTCAATTTTGATCAAGTTTCAACTAATGTTAACGTGTGTCAGTCATTGGAATTGTACCCTGGAGAATCCCAGAGACACTCAGTGGTTTTCTTCTAGAAGAGCAGTACAGGTATACAGCATAAAATCAATATTTATTTGATATTAAATTATTCCATTCAAATTTGACATTTATAAAGTTAATAGGTTTTTCCAGACTCTTTCTGCATTTACTTGATTTGAAGCCCACAATAGGTACCTGAAAAATATAGCAACATTTCTTAGAATAAGTTCAACAAGTTGGCAATAAAGTTTCAGTTCTCCTGTGTAAGACTGGTTTTATGAACCATTTAGAAAATAATAAAGAAAAAAGTCTTCACAACTTGATATTTTTAAAAGTAAGATAAAAAGCTTTTCTGTAACATGTAAGTACAAGAATTCAAGGGAAAACTGTAAGCAATGGAAGATTCCATGAAAGCCTTTTCCCCTAAAATATTATACAAATAGTTCTGTCTTCATTCAAATTTCCTGTACTGGAAAACACCTTAGATTTGTATACACACACACACACACACACACACACACACACATGGATGCATATTTATGCACACAGAAATATAGATATATTTATATTTATACAAATAAGGAGAGAAATAGTCAAAAAATATACAGATATGCTAGAAGTTCTTATTGGTAACTCAAATGTGTACTTCCATACCTAATCCAATGAACACTCTAGCCCAACAGCACAGTACACTGAGGGGTACTTGGCTGGTTGAAACCAGTTAGGAATGAATATGAGGTATCGGTGCAAATGACCACACAGTCCAAAGTATTTTAGAAAAGGGAAAGTGTCACTTTTGCAGAAGGTTGTATAGCCATGAAAATCCAGGAAAGCAAACACACCTAAGAAGAAGTCTGCTTCATTTGCATTCAAAATACAATGGCCTGTGTGTTACAGTGATTGGCCAGTGAACGCAACTCAGCTTCTAGATGGACAGGAAATCCGTGTAGATATTTTTTATTTCAGAAACAACTGGCTGAAGAAGGACTATACCCAAAGGGCATTTTTCTCAGAATGGTGTTTCCTTTGAAGCTTAACCCTTTATAGATAAACAGTATATTTTCTTCGTAATTTGGGCACCTGTCATGCTCGGGAAGTTTTGTACTATCTCTGAGTAGTGCAGAGACAGATTGAAATTAGACACTTAGAAGCGAAACTTTTAGTTAAATATATATTGCATTATACTAATATGATGCAACTAGAGATAAATTTGCAAACAGAAATATGCAAATTTTAAATAAGGGATAGTAGAAATGAAATTAAATGAAGTTTTATTTAAATCAAGAATCCCCAATAAAGCAAAACAATAATGAGTAAAGAGAATAAAAGAAGTAAAAAGCTGTGACTCATAGAAATGAAGAGCAAAGTAGAATGGAACTCCTTCTGCTCCTTCAGCCAATTGCCTTTAAGACAGCCGCCCATTTGGGCGTGGTCTTTTTCACTTTAAAAAGCAGCTGTAGCCCTGCTTGCTCTCTCTTGCTTCTGGCTCCACTTCAGGCTACTAGACTCCTTTCCTGGTCATGCAGAGGGCTGTTGTCTCGGACGGTGATCTGCAAGTTTTCCCTTTAAAAAAATAAACCTTTTATTAATTATAATTCCAAACTAGTGTGGGATTGTTTTGTGACTTACGCCTTCAATACATAATGATTAAAACAGAGTATTCAGACTTGGCTATAGACAAGAAGAAAAAGAGAAGGAATGGGTTGATATTTATGAAGTCTCAGGTATAAGGAAGGATTCGATTTGTGGAAATGTTATTTTTAATGTAAAGTCATTATAAACTAAATATCAGAAAATACAAATAGGCTAGAATATAAAACTGAGTTTTCAGTATTTGCTTTGTCTTGAAAATTACATAAGCATATTATGACAGATAAATATAGGTCTCCTCTTACTTGTAGACATTGCTTTTGAGTTTGTCTGTGAAGAAATTTCTAGAGGAGAATGGCCTGTGCATTGGTGATTTGCTCAATGTGGGTCCTCAGATGTTTGACACTGGCCTGATTAATACAGCAACCCCTTTCTAATCTTCTGAAGCTTGTGACTTGGACAGAGTTGCATAACAGACATCTTTCAATCCGGAGGCCTGTTGTGGGGCACTCAGTCCCTAAACACTGTTGACAATTTTCTTCATAAATCCCCTCTCCTATTCCAATATGTATATTTTTGTGTCTATTGGTTCTATCTCTCTAGAGACCCCCAATTCTCTCTAGAGAGAGCCTCAACAAGTAACAATTATGAATTTTTTTAAAAAATCATATCCTCCTAAATATTGCCAGTGAAAGACAATTTAGGTGGTTTATAGAAACTTCAAAAATCATTCTTTTGTTATTAAAACTTTTTAGGAACATAGACAATACTTTATGAAACTGACAAAACATTGATCTCTAAACTTCAAAAATAGCAAACTAAAGCATATTGTATAGCAATTGTGTTTAGGATTATTGATTAAAAATCCTCTAGAAAATAGTATCAGTTTTTGTCTAGTATTATTTTAAAGAAGCAATATAAAATCATTAAATGTATTGGGGCCCCAAACTTCAAATATTTCTGTGTATCATATTAGTTATATTGATATATAGATTATATGTAACATGCACTTATATATAAATCATTATTCTCAGGAAAATTCCATTTGAATATCTGAAAGAGGTTTAAAGGCATTTGAGTCTTTCATAAAATAAAGCTTCCAGTTCTAATAAACAATTGAATAGAGACTTTCATTGAAAGTAGGCATGTATATATGTGATTGTAAAACAACAGAAGATAAAGTCCATTTGATGACTGACAAGAATCAAAACAAAAACAAAACAGTATATAGAGTGCATATTTTTTTAGACAATGCAGTATATGAAATGACATAATGTAAAAATCAGCATAGTTTTAAAACTATGATAGTAGTTGAGAGGTAAGATGAGGTCTTATTTATGATTCCATCAAGGTGCTTCATGATTACTTCTCAAATACGTTCTGCAATTACCTTCCCAATACTTACTCAACTCTTCAGTTTCTTATTAATACCCAACTGCCATTTTCTTTCTGTTACCATTTATCCTTCATGGTTGTTAGCTGAATTCAAAGTCAACTGTGTTACCTCACCTCATTTTCTCTACGTGCTATTATTCTCCTTTGGATTACATTTTATCTCATTAGTGAAAGTTGCTATTTCTACACTGTTTAGAAATATCTCCAGACATGAGTTCACAGGACTGCTGTTCTCCAGGCTTCCTTTGTTCCCAAGCTCTCACCTTACTTAAGGAAACAAAGAAAAAAGTCTTCATTGAAAACATATGCTATTGAGGTGCAGCATTTCATACTTCCTGCTGGCCATCACATGCAGACACACACACACACACACACACACACACACACTCAGCCTGGCCTCTTTTAAATAGTGTTCTTCTGTCTACCCAGGCACACTTTCCAATGTGTTTTCTGAAACCTCTTAGCTCCTTGTTCTGAAAGGCTTTGCTTATTTTGCAGTGAGAGCTGACCTCCTAATGGAGCCAGCCACAGCCTAGGTTGAGCAGAAGCTCCTTGGAGAAGTATCTCATGCTTATAAGTTAACAGTGGTGTGAAGATATGAAATGCTTCTATTTCATAAAATTGTCATAACAACTGAAAATGATTCTGAAGACTTTATAAGAATAAGGAAATATTTAACAAAAAATTATCCTTTTCCTTTCANACACACACACACACACACACACACACACACACTCAGCCTGGCCTCTTTTAAATAGTGTTCTTCTGTCTACCCAGGCACACTTTCCAATGTGTTTTCTGAAACCTCTTAGCTCCTTGTTCTGAAAGGCTTTGCTTATTTTGCAGTGAGAGCTGACCTCCTAATGGAGCCAGCCACAGCCTAGGTTGAGCAGAAGCTCCTTGGAGAAGTATCTCATGCTTATAAGTTAACAGTGGTGTGAAGATATGAAATGCTTCTATTTCATAAAATTGTCATAACAACTGAAAATGATTCTGAAGACTTTATAAGAATAAGGAAATATTTAACAAAAAATTATCCTTTTCCTTTCATATATTTCAAATCTACCAGTACATTTACTCCTAATCAGCACTGTGCACATTCTGGGAGGGGGGGGAAATCACATATTCTTTTCTATTCAGCAACAAGATTTCCTCCTTGTATCCAAAGAAAACAAAACAAAACAAAAAAACATAAAAAGCCTGTATTCTTCCCCTGCTTCTGTTTGTCCTTCCCACTCCACAACCGCCCCAAACCTGGATTCTGTTTCTTCAGTGCTGCTGTACCTGCTCTTGTCAATGTCAGCGATGATGGCCTTGTAGTTAAATCCAATAAATAATTTCCAAGCCTTATCTACCTGAACACTTGGCAAGGTCTGACACTATTGACTGCTCCTTCTTTATTGAAATGCCCTCTTCCTGGGACTTATCTATTCCCACACTCTCCTTTCTTACCATATACTTCTCTGCCCATCTCATTTCCGTCTCCTTTGTGAGACACTCTTTCTCCTTGCCCTACCCTTTAATTGTTGGTCATCTTCAGAACTCTGCCCCAAATGTCTTTGAATGCTTATTTTAATGAATTTTCCTAGCTAATATTTTCTTCTTGCAGAAGGTCAATTTCTGGCTCTTGCCTGGTAGATGCCAAACTGTGAATCTCATCCAGAATTCAGGAGACAGGAGGTTTATGGCCAAGACATAGATTTTTTATTTTGCCACTTGTAGGGAGGATTACTGATGGAGAAATATTGTTTCTTGGCTAAAATTCAGATCAATTATTTGTAAACTGGTGTTGAAATAGTATAAGGGACATGTGCACCTCTTAAAAAGAGGGGGGACACATGACATACACTTATCTGTTCCATATTTACTCTGATTCTGGGTATTTATTTTCAGTTAGAAGCCAGGATCTACTGCCTACTTCATTCAACTGTTTCATCATTCAGGAAAAAAACATATTCCCTAATAGTCTCTTGTATGTGTGTTTCTAATTCATTGAATCCCATAGTTATCCTATAAATGCCTCATTCTCAACACTTTTCAATAGCTAAATATTTTCTTAATTCTTATGAGCTTGTAGTTAAGTCCCATTTCTTATTAATATTATTTATTGATCTTATTTTGTTGTCATTGGTCATTCTTTCTTTGAAACCTATACATTTAGTTAATATCTTCAATGATGCCACTTTTATGTTCTTTAAAGTTAACTATATAGTTATTTTGCATTTTAACGTTTTGTTAGGTTTGTTATATCCTTTTATGTTGAGATTGTTATCTTACATTGGTAATTAGGTACTCAGCTCATAAAATAATCGGATTTGATTGATTGATGTGGTTGTTTGTTTATATATTTATTCTTTCACACAGTATATGCCACAGTAGCCTTTCTTCCCTTCACTCCTCCCAGCTCCTCCCCACCTCTCCTCTTTCCCCAGAACCACTGCTCCTCTGTTTCCCTTCAGAAAAGAGCACGTCTCCCTGGGGTATCAACCCAACACATCATGGCACAAAACCTCATATCCATGACTGGATGAGGCAGCCTAGCAGGAGGAAAAAGGTAACGTTGAGATTATTAAATGGCCATTTAGTAAACTCCCTTCTAGGTAAGAGTTTTCATATAGAGCAGTAATCTATCAATTGTTATGATTTAGTTATAATAAGTTATTTAGAAGCTTATAGGGATATGGGTATGGTAAATGTTTTGCAATTGATAGCCTATGGTCAGATATTGTGGTCATCTTATTGACTTCACTTCTGAAAAATTTTTAAATCTACATTATAATACATTGTATAGTATCAGCAAATATTTGAGAAATTTAAAAATCCATATTGGGGGTATGGGTGTATATATGGCTATTCATTGTAAAACAATCACAATCTTTACACTGTAATTTTACTCATTATCTTTTTAATTTTATGTGTCGAAATGGAACTATTTATATCAGATTTACAAGGACAGAGGCTTATTAGTTTTATACATTTTTTTCTCGATAGCAACATCAATATCATTTTATCTTAGGATAGTTTTATTGGAGTCATAAAACAATATTATTTTTAGACATTCCAAATAAATTTAGCTTTTTATATACAATATAAGAATTTATGGCCCTGTACATGCTTTAGGTCTTATGATACATTTTCCTCCTAGTAAATTAGTTAGCCTAGCTTTCTTTCATTTGACCTTTGTTTCACATGCTTTTCATACTATTTTATATGGGCCTTTCCATGTCTCCAGTCCTTAATCATGTCTCTAAAGAAAAGCATGTAGTGTTACGTTAGAGACCCAACTTAGTGCTGAAAAGATGGCTCAACAGTGAAGAGGCTGCTGTTGCAGAGGACCACAGGTAGGTTCCCCAAACCAACAATGGGTCCCATACCACTTGTAACTAACTAGCTCTGGATCCAGTGCTCTCTTCTGACCTCTTCTAGGCAGATGCAAAAATGTGGAAATACATAGAAACATACACTTAAATGCATCTAAAACCAAACAAATGCGGTTTAGTCCTCTGCATCTCATTTGATTAGCACCACACCCTGGTCGTGTTTTGTGGTTCTATTACCTATTTCTACCATCATCCTTTTCCTATGCTGCCACATTTTGTTTTGCTTCTGTCTTTAATACTATTATTTCCCTTCTTGATTATTTGAATTTATAAAATATTATTATGTAAATTTAGCTTTCATGAATTCTAAATTCTATATTTTCCCCTTTGAAAATAACTTTTTAAAAAACTTTCATTGTAGATTTTATTTGCTTGATTGCTTATTTATCCATTTATTGATTTATAGACCAATCCCAGTTCTCCCTCCTCTCTTCCTCCTCCTCCCCCAGCTCCCGCCCCCCATCAAAAGGGTATTGGCTCCCTTGGAACTGGAGTTCAGCTGCTCTCTGGATTCTTGGAATTAGACATGAGTCATTCAGAAGAGCAGTCAGTGACCTTAACCACTGAACCAAATAACTTAATAACAAAAGTAGCTTAAGAGCTGGGTAGTGGTGGCACACACCTTTGAGAGAATATTTAATAAAAATAATATAAATGGTTTAAAAACAGACACAGAGATGTGGAAGAGAGATGCACAACAGATGAGGACCAAAGGATTCTGCAGAATGTCACAGACATGCTCTGATAAATTGATTAAATTGATAAGCAAAATATGCCATAATATGGAATATTTACTATGCCTTTTTATTAACTGCTTTCATAGTTTTTCTGTCTTATTTTAACCATTCTACTGTATGTTACAGTTTTAATTCCATTCTGTTTAATCTGCTTAATGGACACAATAGTTTTTTTTCAGATTTATAAATATTTGTTTTCATTGATATTCAAAAGGTTATTATCTCTGTAAGTATGTCCTGTTTTCTATTTTGTCCATCTGGGCTTTCATTACATATATAATAGAACTATTTAATTATTCTTTTTATTTTGTTACCTCATTGATATTTTCTGTCTTTTTTCTCTCTACTTTCTAGTGAATCTGTATTCTAGTTCATTAATTTCCTCCTAACTAGATACATTGTACATTTTATTCTAATTTAGTTGATTAAAGTTTGTAGTTCTACTGCTTCCTTTAGCTTTTAGAAGTTATGTAGTTTAAAATATATGTTTCTGTGTACTAAAATGGAGTGCTTTTAATGATTTTTCTTCCATTACATCCTATCTTACGCTATTTCTTTTTGTATATTATCTCCAAATTTCCATCCACTGCCAAGTTTCAAAAGAGTTCTTCAGAATTTTTTGTTGTTGATGTTCTGATTGGTATTTGTTGATTGATTTGTTTGTTTATTTTTTT
>LOEQ01011780.1:0-10841 GCA_001685075.1 Bramus lutescens
CGTTCCTGCCTCATGCCAGGTGCTTAACCACAGACATCCTGTTTTGTAACTTTTGTCCTCTAGTTGAACCCTGTAGATTCTAGCCTTGTAAAATGGCGTTACTAATGCTAAGCTTCTATCAGCTGGGGTCTTTCAATAGTCCGTAAATACTGCTGAGTGAATAAGTGGAAACACCAATCTATAAAGCAATCTCTGTGCCTGGGGAAAGGCAGACTAAAGATCAAATGAATAGCACACCCTACTGAGGTGGAGCTGAGGGATCAAGGCTAATACTACTATAAAATCATGGACTGGTGAAGAGCCTTGGTCCCCACTTGCAAAGCAAGAAAAAGTTTTGAAAGTGGGAAACCATAGCTGTCCACCAGATCATATTCATTCCAATTCCAATGCCATGCAAAGCCCTACAAATAAACGGGACAGGGGAGGTCAAAGCTAGATGAAGTCTATTTTAAACTCTTATATTGCAGTACGGAGAACCCATAGCCAAAAGCCACTGTGAAACTCATGCTTATTTCATAGGCAAACAACACCGTCAAAAAAATACACAAATATAAAATTTATCACGAGGCCTAATAAAAACTGCAGCAGGCCCCAGAAGTCTGAATTAATAATCATCAATGAGTGTCATGGCATTGGAAACGTGAAAGGCACTTTTCGCAAAAGCAGGCATCAAGAGGAAGGCATTAAATCAAATCACAGCACCATGAAAAGGCAAAGGAGAAGTGGGAAGGATAATTTCTCAAAAAGTAACTTTCTGACTGTGAGAATGGATTGATAGTACTATCCGTTCTTTATAGGAAAGTTCCCCACAATGAATTTCCTTGTCATCATGATCTAATATTGGTTACCAGCTATTACTCTCATTCGTCATGTTCTACATCCCCGCCGCAATATAAACAATATCAGGGATTTCTCCAGTCATATTTCACAGCACTTCTTAGAGGGGGTGCATTTTGTATTCAAGTACAAAACAAAGTGTTCCAAATCTATCAAGACTCGTAAAAACTATAAATGACCTGCACAGAGGCCCAGTAGCGCTATAAAATGTAGTCTGGTTGCTAGAAGCCTCCCTTGCTTTAGAAAATGTACATATCCCTGCAATCAGATTTAAATTAGGCTGACCTCTGAAACATCCTGTCCACACAAAACTGTATTGTTTGTACTCATCCTCTATGCTGTTCCTTCATTATTAAGACAACTAGACTCTCTGCCCTCCTACTCTTCTCCCTATAAATTCTCACTGATTTCCTTTGAATCCTTAATGCTCCTCCTGAACTTCATACCATCTCTCAAACTTTCACAAGTCTCAAGATTGCCACTATTATCGTATTTTGAAGACAAACCAAGGTTCGATGACACTGAGTTAATTGGCTTGTTGAAGGTCTCACAACAATTATTTAGGAGACTCAAGGTTTCAACTTTGGCATGTTTGACTTGTGAGGCCTGAACTCAAAAAGCCTGCTTGCAACTGCTTTAAGCATATGCCCTAGGTGGACAATCAGCAGTGCAAAAGGACAAAACTTGCAAAACAACCTTAACTGCTACTTGCACCCTGACCACAGTACCCTGTTCCACCCATCAGTCAGGAAACATCTGGTGCCAAAACTAAGACAGATAGAGTTCGTAGTCTGTGTCAACGTCTTTATAGTATTTCTGGGAAATTCGATGGAACAGACAACTGTGGCCTAGGACTCACCCAATATGCCAGTGTGAGATAAAATGTTGTGTCCAATCAGTTTGTACCTCATACCCAGGATGCTAACGTTGTGGTTTTGCCTATAAAAACTTGCTGGAATTGCTGCTCGGTGTGCTCTGCCTCTTCGGAGACTAGAGACACCAGGTTACATAATCGTTAATAAACCCTCTTGCTTCTTGCATCTGCTGGACTGGTTAATTGAGTCGCGGGGCTTCTCCCTCTTGGGCCTTCACCCAGTGGGTGACGGTCTTTCAGACTCAAATCCCCACTCTCAAATTCTGCCACAGCTCATCCCCTGCTAGTTTTGTTGCTGCGACTTTCACCATTCCAGGTGTTCCATTCTCTTTCCAATGCCCTTAGTCCTTTGTCTGTTCCTATTGACTGGGTAGTTTGTTTTAGGGGTTAAGGTTAAAGATCAGAGAAGCAGAGCAGTAAGCCACTAGAGAGACCTTTTACCTCTACCAATACTCAGACTGAAGGGACAATCCTCAGACTGCCTAGATTGCACTGTCTCCACCAAACCTCAGACTCCACACACCAGTGAGTTCCTGTCTCTTCCTTCATCTTTATATTCCTCTCTCTGCTCAGCCATATGACTCCTGTCTCCACCTCCCTAGTGTGTGACTCCCAAACACTGGGATTACAGGTATGAGCTACCACCACCTGGATCTATTTCTGGATCGATCTTGTGTATCCTTGAACTAACAGATATTCATCTGCCTTTGTCTCTGGATTTCTGGGATTAAAGGTGTGTGCCACCACTCCCTGTCCTCTAGTGGCTTAGCTTTCCACTCTGATCTTCAGGCAAGCTTTATTACAATACAAATAAATTTTCACTACAAGAAACAGATCTTTAAATACAAAGGATTTATAATCCTCCTGCTTATGGATAAAGTGGTTGGTATCTCCAGAGACAAAGTAAGTGTCTGAGCACAGTAGAGGTTTGAGTTAAAGTAAAATTGACTGGGTACTTTAAACGTTGTCAACTTAACAGAGCCCAGTTATCTAAGAGATTATCAAATGGAGTGTTGACCCAATCAATTTGACTTGTGGCCATGTCTATGAAGCATTTTCTTAATTAATAATTGAGAAAGGTGAGCCTAGACAACTGTGGGTGTTGCTGCCCATAGGCTGGCGGACTTGAGCTGTACAAGAAAGATAGCTGAACAAGTCAGGGGAACGATCTGGTAACAAGTGTTCTATCATGGATGGTTCTGTCTTCAGTTCCTGTTTCAGTTCCTGCCTTGAATTTCCTTGATGATGAATTATGAACTGGAAGTTATAGGATGAAATAATCCTTTACTTCTCCTAGTTGCTATTGGTCATAGTATTTATTATAACCAATAAGAAATAAGCTAGAACAAGGAATGAGTTATGCAATGAATAAAAATATAGATATATTTGTCTCATTGTCCTGGAGGCTGGGAACCACAATGTTACACAAGTAACACAGGTATACAATAAGATGCTACATGCTGTATCACTCCATGAGTAAAGAGAAATGAATACACAAAAGCACAATGAGAAAGGGGCTTAACATCCACAATAACTGACTCTTTCCCACAATTTATGTATTAATCTATTCATGATGGAGGAGTTCCCATGGCCTAATCTCCTCTCAAGAGTTCCACAGCTTTACTGTCATAATGCCAATTCAGTTTTAACAGATATTCAAAAGGGGACTCTCAGTCTATAGATCGCAGCAGCATTCACCTCTGTATGCCTAGGTGGGTACAGCCATATACTGTGGTAAATATGTGTTGTTGATACAAGACTATCCTCCAAGCCAAACTGCCCCCATCTTCATCATATCAGCTGTGTCTGCTTATAAAAGATCATCACAGATAGGCTAGTTGACCTTTATAAAAAGGAGTGTTAAGAAGGGTCATGGGACCCTCACACAAGAATCCAGCCACACCTCTCAACCAGTTGTATAAAATTCTCCCCTAACTGTACAAGGCCTCAGAGAGGTGCTTAACTATATAGAAGGGCTAAGGGAGGGGAACCCAACTATACAGCCATGGAAGAGTGAGTCATCATGTGAATAGGATGCAGACTTTCCAATGTGGCTGCTTTTAAGCCACACATGTTCCTACCCACAACACATCACCCATTGCTCTCTTAGTAAGCCTAATAAAGTCACTGATTTCCCAGAGTAAAAGTGACTTGAATTTTACCTGGTTTGATTGTTGAGACCTTAGAAGGATGGAAACATATTATTTTTATCTCTCTAGTGAAGCAATTTTAACTATAGTGTTCCTACATGTGAGTGGGTGAAAGTATATGTTCAAGTGTGTTTGTGTGGTTTGGGGTATGCATGCTGTCATGTCAGTGTATGAGTGTCTGTGAGTGTGAAGGTGTGAGTGTGAGAATGTTTGAGTGTGTGAGAGGCAGACTATTGTGTGCATGAGTATAGTGTCGATGAGAGTATGTGAGCATGCATGCGAGCACTGTGACTGTGTGTCGATCTGAGTTTGTGACAGCGTAGTATTGTGACAAAGTGTTTCTGTGTTTGAATGTGTGGTTATGTCTGAGTATGTTAGCGTAATCAGTCTGAGGGTGAGATATATATATGGGTCTGTGATTGCATGCATTTGTAGATATCTTCGGTATGAGTATGAGTGTGTTGACTGTGTGCATGTGTTATATTGTTTTTGAGTCCTCATATATTTTTGCTATTAACCTTCTGTTAGAGGAAGGGTGGAAGACATTTTCTTTCATTCTATAGGTTATCCCTTCACTCTGGTCCTTCTTTTGTCAAGCAAAAGCCTGTCAGTTTGGGTGAGCATAATCTATTAATTTTTTAATTGCTTGTCTGTGCCTATCAGTTTGGGTGAGCATAATCTGTATAATCTATTAATGTTTTAATTGCTTGTCTGTGCCTTGAAGGTACTAGCCTCAAACACAAGGCCTCTATGAATATTTTTCTGTCCCTATATTTTCTCCCAGCATTTCAGGTCTTACCATTTAAGTCTTTGAGTCTTTTGGTACATTTTAAGATGATTATTCTAGAATGAGAAGAGGCCCATTTTGCTTTCTATGTGTGTAACTAGTTTTCTCAGTACCATTCATTGAAAGGCTTCAGCAATATTTATTCTTGACACCTTGACATCTTTGCCAAGAATAAGCTGGTTTTGAATTCAAGAGTTTATTTCTCAGTCCTCTATTCTGTTCCACTAGTATGTGTGTCTTTCTGTACCCAAATTTTGTGGCTACCAAGAGACTCTGGAGTATGTTATTTGAAATCAATAATTTTTATTCTTATAGCTTTTATTCTTTCCATTAGATTGCTTTGGATATCTTTTGTGTTTCCATGTGACCTTTAGAATTGTTCTTTCTGGTTCTATGAAGAATGTGATTAAGCCATTGGCAATGCAATGGGGATTATATTCGCCTCCAAATGGCTAAGGGAAGTACAGACACTTTAACAAGATTAATTCTATCAGTCCACGGACACAAAAAGTCTTTCCATCTTTTTGTGTCTACTTCAATTACTTTCATCAGTGTTTTGTGGCTTTTCACGGTAGAGGTCTTTTACTTACCCATTTAAATTTATCTCCAGATATTGGTAGTTAATTATGAATTGTATTATATGAATTCTCTTTCAGCAAATACATAAAAACTACACAGAAAGGCTACTGATTTCATACATTGATCATCTATCCTGCTGCTTTTGCTACAAGTATTTGACAGACCTGGATGTTTTCTATTATTAAGTAAAGAACTGTAACAGGCCACCAGACCTTAGTCCAACTGACTGCATGTTGTCAACACCATTCTGACCTTACACCCACCAAAATGGGAATGAAGACCTACTCCATCGAAGGTATAGTTTTAGTTCCAGGAACGCCTCTAAATGTACTAAACTTGGTTTGCTTGTTTGGTTGGTTGGTTTCTTTTTTTTCCTTCTTTTTTTTTTCTGTGTAGTTCCATTTTTTACTAGCTGATATATGACAACCAGGATGTGTTGTTGTTGCTGCTTTGTTTTGTTTTGGGGTTTTTTACATATAAGAAAAAGGGCTGTAAGGCTAAAGGATACCTGATTTGGGCAAGTTCACATTCAGCTTCCACCTGGCAAGATTTTCTTTTCAGTTTTAAGAGTGTCTGCATGGTAGTCTCTGTGGACTTACTTCACAATATTCTGGAGGCCTCAGTGAGATCACTGGAGACTGAGATGCCAAGACAACAGGGGTCTTGGATGCCCTCTGGGGTAGTAGCACAGAAAATGGGGAGTTCCTAGGGGTGTACAGCCTGAGACATTCCAGGGTCCCACAAACTTCTCTCACCTCTAGTCCTAATGCCTGAGAGGATCCTAAAATGGGAAAATGTGGACAGTCACCTGACTCTGTCCTCTCCAGAGGTAAGTCTATTGATGGTGCTTTCTGAATATAACACTTTCTGAATATAACAGGTGCGGTCCTACTTCCAGTGTCTGGATCCACATGAGACATAACTAGACCCTTTTGGCTAACACTGTGTGGCTACCTCTGGTTGTCTTTACTATTTGCCTTACTGAGTGTCTCTATGCGAATTTCTGTCAGTTCTGTTGATTAGGGAAACATCTAAAATAAGAGGGGGTGAACAGTTGCAAGAAACCATCAACGTGCATATCAAAACACTCCAAGGAGAGCGTTCTAGATGAAGATTAACATTGTGTCTTCCTCTCACCTAGGAAATGACAGACCTTTGGTGAAATTAATTGGCCCTCCTTTGGAGTCATGTGACCCAGTGAACGAGCTCTGAACCACCAGACCATTCAGGCCATCTGGACCTCAGCCATCCCAACTGTTTTCCCTATACTAAGCAATGACTTTCCTGGTCCAAGACCCACCCAGCCTGGCTTAAGACTCATGACCTTTTTCAGGTACCTAAATCCTCTTGATTCAGCCCAAGATGCATAGAGAAACCCAAAACTCCACGTGTTCTCTCATCCCTGCCAAAATACATTGACTTTTCCCCTCCATTTGCCCTAGTGTGAACCCTAGACATACCTGGAGGCGGATGTATAGTTCCTCTGGCAGTGCTTAAGAGAGGGTAGTGATAGTATCTTTTATCTCAGCCCCCCCTTCCCTCCACACATTCAGAGCAGCTCTAGCTATAGGGATTCTGGGAGGAATTTCCCTGGAGCAAAAGAAGCTTTCATCCTCCTAAGGGAGGTGGCCCTAGAGGGCTCAAGACCCAAAGTTTCTATCTCTATCACTTTCATGGTTTATGTCTTCTTCTCAGCCAATAATTGGAATAATTGGAAAACTCAGAACCTCCCATTCTTTGTCTTTTACTAGTAGAAAAAGACAAGATCTTCTAGTAAATTGGAAGCATGGGGACCTTGAGGGAGGGCTGAAGGGGAGGGGAGAGGCAGGGAGGGGAGCAGAGAAAAAAATGTAGAGCTCAATAAATATAAAATTGCTTGTAAGATTTTGTGCAAAAAAATGTCTTTTACAACCAACAGCTGACATGATATGATTGCCAGAAACTCTGGCCACCCTCTTCGTGGCTGAGGAACATAAAAAACACAGGGTTATAAGGCTAAGTGTTGTATGAACTGGGCAAGTTCCCCATGCAGTCGCAAGCTGGCAATAAAGACTTACTTTCTGGCTTTAAGAATACCCATGTGGTAGACTTACCTCACAAAAGAATCATTATTACTAACAGAAAAAGCCGACCTCCGGTCAGCACCAGGGTATGCAAAAATAAAATAAAATCCACAAATGTGGCAAAGGCTAGACTTTTTTATCTTGGGGGAGAGGGTAAATAAGGAAACACATATTTTCTGATGGTAACCTAAGAAAAAAGGAACAAACGTATGCTTTCCTGATGGCAACTTTCTCTTTTACTTGAATAATCTCTTTCCTGACAGTCTCTCGATACTATATATATATTCTCTCTTTTCACATAGCTACATCTCTTTCCCCAGCTACATCTATCTTCTACACAGCCACACATCTCTACACACAGTTACATCTATTTTCATACAGTTACATTCTCTACACATTCTCCACACAGCTACATACCTTCACACTTCTTCTTTAAACAACCACATCTCACTCATCTCTCCTACTCCTCCTCAAAAACCCCACCAGAATTGGTGCTTGAGATAGAAACTTACAAACTGCGGCTTGAGCCGATTGATTAATGACTATAAGGCTTTGATCCACTATCTGAAAAGGGAACATCTGGTCCTGACATTGATNTAATTTTTATTCTTATAGCTTTTATTCTTTCCATTAGATTGCTTTGGATATCTTTTGTGTTTCCATGTGACCTTTAGAATTGTTCTTTCTGGTTCTATGAAGAATGTGATTAAGCCATTGGCAATGCAATGGGGATTATATTCGCCTCCAAATGGCTAAGGGAAGTACAGACACTTTAACAAGATTAATTCTATCAGTCCACGGACACAAAAAGTCTTTCCATCTTTTTGTGTCTACTTCAATTACTTTCATCAGTGTTTTGTGGCTTTTCACGGTAGAGGTCTTTTACTTACCCATTTAAATTTATCTCCAGATATTGGTAGTTAATTATGAATTGTATTATATGAATTCTCTTTCAGCAAATACATAAAAACTACACAGAAAGGCTACTGATTTCATACATTGATCATCTATCCTGCTGCTTTTGCTACAAGTATTTGACAGACCTGGATGTTTTCTATTATTAAGTAAAGAACTGTAACAGGCCACCAGACCTTAGTCCAACTGACTGCATGTTGTCAACACCATTCTGACCTTACACCCACCAAAATGGGAATGAAGACCTACTCCATCGAAGGTATAGTTTTAGTTCCAGGAACGCCTCTAAATGTACTAAACTTGGTTTGCTTGTTTGGTTGGTTGGTTTCTTTTTTTTCCTTCTTTTTTTTTTCTGTGTAGTTCCATTTTTTACTAGCTGATATATGACAACCAGGATGTGTTGTTGTTGCTGCTTTGTTTTGTTTTGGGGTTTTTTACATATAAGAAAAAGGGCTGTAAGGCTAAAGGATACCTGATTTGGGCAAGTTCACATTCAGCTTCCACCTGGCAAGATTTTCTTTTCAGTTTTAAGAGTGTCTGCATGGTAGTCTCTGTGGACTTACTTCACAATATTCTGGAGGCCTCAGTGAGATCACTGGAGACTGAGATGCCAAGACAACAGGGGTCTTGGATGCCCTCTGGGGTAGTAGCACAGAAAATGGGGAGTTCCTAGGGGTGTACAGCCTGAGACATTCCAGGGTCCCACAAACTTCTCTCACCTCTAGTCCTAATGCCTGAGAGGATCCTAAAATGGGAAAATGTGGACAGTCACCTGACTCTGTCCTCTCCAGAGGTAAGTCTATTGATGGTGCTTTCTGAATATAACACTTTCTGAATATAACAGGTGCGGTCCTACTTCCAGTGTCTGGATCCACATGAGACATAACTAGACCCTTTTGGCTAACACTGTGTGGCTACCTCTGGTTGTCTTTACTATTTGCCTTACTGAGTGTCTCTATGCGAATTTCTGTCAGTTCTGTTGATTAGGGAAACATCTAAAATAAGAGGGGGTGAACAGTTGCAAGAAACCATCAACGTGCATATCAAAACACTCCAAGGAGAGCGTTCTAGATGAAGATTAACATTGTGTCTTCCTCTCACCTAGGAAATGACAGACCTTTGGTGAAATTAATTGGCCCTCCTTTGGAGTCATGTGACCCAGTGAACGAGCTCTGAACCACCAGACCATTCAGGCCATCTGGACCTCAGCCATCCCAACTGTTTTCCCTATACTAAGCAATGACTTTCCTGGTCCAAGACCCACCCAGCCTGGCTTAAGACTCATGACCTTTTTCAGGTACCTAAATCCTCTTGATTCAGCCCAAGATGCATAGAGAAACCCAAAACTCCACGTGTTCTCTCATCCCTGCCAAAATACATTGACTTTTCCCCTCCATTTGCCCTAGTGTGAACCCTAGACATACCTGGAGGCGGATGTATAGTTCCTCTGGCAGTGCTTAAGAGAGGGTAGTGATAGTATCTTTTATCTCAGCCCCCCCTTCCCTCCACACATTCAGAGCAGCTCTAGCTATAGGGATTCTGGGAGGAATTTCCCTGGAGCAAAAGAAGCTTTCATCCTCCTAAGGGAGGTGGCCCTAGAGGGCTCAAGACCCAAAGTTTCTATCTCTATCACTTTCATGGTTTATGTCTTCTTCTCAGCCAATAATTGGAATAATTGGAAAACTCAGAACCTCCCATTCTTTGTCTTTTACTAGTAGAAAAAGACAAGATCTTCTAGTAAATTGGAAGCATGGGGACCTTGAGGGAGGGCTGAAGGGGAGGGGAGAGGCAGGGAGGGGAGCAGAGAAAAAAATGTAGAGCTCAATAAATATAAAATTGCTTGTAAGATTTTGTGCAAAAAAATGTCTTTTACAACCAACAGCTGACATGATATGATTGCCAGAAACTCTGGCCACCCTCTTCGTGGCTGAGGAACATAAAAAACACAGGGTTATAAGGCTAAGTGTTGTATGAACTGGGCAAGTTCCCCATGCAGTCGCAAGCTGGCAATAAAGACTTACTTTCTGGCTTTAAGAATACCCATGTGGTAGACTTACCTCACAAAAGAATCATTATTACTAACAGAAAAAGCCGACCTCCGGTCAGCACCAGGGTATGCAAAAATAAAATAAAATCCACAAATGTGGCAAAGGCTAGACTTTTTTATCTTGGGGGAGAGGGTAAATAAGGAAACACATATTTTCTGATGGTAACCTAAGAAAAAAGGAACAAACGTATGCTTTCCTGATGGCAACTTTCTCTTTTACTTGAATAATCTCTTTCCTGACAGTCTCTCGATACTATATATATATTCTCTCTTTTCACATAGCTACATCTCTTTCCCCAGCTACATCTATCTTCTACACAGCCACACATCTCTACACACAGTTACATCTATTTTCATACAGTTACATTCTCTACACATTCTCCACACAGCTACATACCTTCACACTTCTTCTTTAAACAACCACATCTCACTCATCTCTCCTACTCCTCCTCAAAAACCCCACCAGAATTGGTGCTTGAGATAGAAACTTACAAACTGCGGCTTGAGCCGATTGATTAATGACTATAAGGCTTTGATCCACTATCTGAAAAGGGAACATCTGGTCCTGACATTGATTGATGACTGAAGG
>LOEQ01011780.1:10912-22219 GCA_001685075.1 Bramus lutescens
CACTATCTGAAAAGGGAACATCTGGTCCTGACATTGATTGATGACTGAAGGCCTTTTGATCCACTATCTGAAAAGGGAACATCTAGTCCTGACAGTAATTGATGCCTGAAGGAATTGCAGATGGTTGTTAGCTGCTGTGTGAGTGCTGGGAACGGAACCTGGCTCCCCTACTAGGAGAGCAAGTGCTCTTACCCACTGATGTCTCTTTCCAGCTCCAAGTCATTGTAGTTTTAAAAGAAATTTGTTGACCTATCCTAACACTTAATGAGTGTTTACTGTTTTTCCAATAGTTTTTGCTTCAAATATTCAATGACATAGAAGTTTGTGGTAACTATATTTTCTTGGTAGATAATGCCCTTTTTAAGATGCTATATATCATTAACCATTTAGTGCTTTAAACGTCAAATTACACCAAGTATATTAATATACATTTCATTTTTCCTTTTGTTTCTTATGCCCTTTTATTATTTTATTATTTTTACAAATGTACTTGATGAGTGTGTATCTTCAACCTAGTCTATTAAAGTGGTGTTTGGGGTTTTTTGTTGTTGTTGTTGTTGTTGCTGTTGTTTTAGTTTTAGCTTGATTTGGTTTGGTATTTAACAGAACCATACCTGATAGCGTCCACTGTTTTAATGAGCACATTTAGTTCATTATCAGCTAATATTATCGGCAAAATGTACTATTCTATTTCTTCCTTGCAACTATATATAAGTTCTTGTACTTTGTTATGCTAAGCCAACCTCTTTCTTATATTCTCTGGTTGCATGTAGGAATGATTCTGTCTGCTCCTTCACACTCTGATAAATAGAAATGATAACTACTATGTGTTTCCAATCTGCTAGTTGTTCCTTTCCCTTCTTTAACATGTACATCCTTCAACATGATGACAGATCTCTAGAAAATTCAAATACTGGACACATTCACACGTTCATTTTTAGGATAGTTAAAGGTGATTATTTCCATCAAAAGACAATCTTTTTCACATCCTCATAATCACCAATAAAGCCAGTGAGAACCCATCACATGGATTATTGTATCTTTATTAATTTACTATACTTCATTTTCCTCTCTTCTATGATTTAATGAGAGACTTGAGGAAGTGATTGAACTTGAAACACTATAAATTTCCCCCTCATGAAGTAACTATAATAATACCTAATGTACCTTGTGTCAAGCTTATGAGAATTAAATGACACCATGGCTATAAAAGCTTGTTAATAAAGACAAAGCTTTAGTATCACAAAAAACCTATGTTCTTCTTACCCCAAGACATAGTCCTTAGAACAGTAGTCTTGTAAAAGTTTGAGAGGTAAATATAGTTTCCGAAAGTATATTTGGAAAATGCTATCTCTGCTATCTTCCTCTTTGAGATTATAAATGCCTATACAGGTAGTAAAATCTTATGGAGGTCCTAAAATTTAAAAGAAAATCTCTTAATTATAGCTTAGCACTAAGTTTAGGTAGGCCTCAGTTTGATTTTGAGTTCACTGATTTATTGGTTACAAATTTTGAGCAAATTATCTGAAGTAATTGGGCCTCTATTTTCTCATCTTAGAAATGAACATGAAATCATTCCTCTTTAATAAACTTCTTTAGAAAATTGTAAGAAACAATGATGTAAAAAACTCTGGCACAGAGCCCAACACAGAATAAATGTCCAATAAATGGTAACAATTACTAACAACTTTTCTCTTATGAAATCTAATAATATTAAAATCCACCTACCTCAGAGTTTTTTTTCCTAATCATTTTCCCTTGTTTTAATAGCTCCCCTCAGCATACCAGTGGAAAATCCTATCTCAAGAAACTAAAATAACATATCTGTGTCCTTCTCATTTCTTCCCTCTTAACAATATAAAGTCTAGCTTCCATTAGCCACAAATCAATAGGAGGACTTCTCCATGGAGGAATCATTCTATTGACTCAGGAAACAAAAGAATTCTTTCTGGAAATCAAAAATATTTCCAGGCAATGTACCATTGAGCACAAAAAAAAAAAAAACATATACCAAAGAGGTTTAGAAAGGAATCCTCATAGGAAATGACGTGGCAAAGGACAGGACCCTGGAAGATCTGAGAACAAGTCCAAATGGACTATATGCACATTCAAAATGTGTGAATATTATAGGTAAATCACCAAATTTGATAACCTGGTAGAAGGTCTTTCAGCACATACTTGTGCCCTAGAATACAAAGGAACTTGATTTTTTCTTTATATGTAAGTTCCTTGACTTCATTAATTGTCCCTCATATCTATTGTACCTTCTTCAAGTCAGAAGGCATGGAGCTTCTTCTAGTCTTTGACTCTGGGGGCCCATGCTACCTGGCAGATCTACTCCTGAACAGGGTCTTTTGTAAAGACTGACTGTTCTTTTGCACTCATAAGCAAGAAGAAGGGATAAAATGTAGAATTATGTTATCAAGAACATGGTTAGCACTTTTCTCAGAATTCTAGGACAAGAAAAGTCAAATTATGTGAACTCATATAACAATTTCTGGTCACTAATGTCCATCCAAAGCAACGGGTTTAGAAGGAAAATAAGACCCTATCCAAGCTTAGAAAGGAAGGATATGATGGATTTAGGAGTATTCTCAGAGCACAGGAGGAAGGAATGGCAGTAAGAGCATCACACAGTTCTCATATCTACATGCACCTACGTTCCTCTCACCTAGCAAGGTAAGAGGCTTAACAACAATAAAGCTTGGAGGCTGCATTGGAATGAAGAGGAAAGGGTACTCTTCTTCCTCTGCCACAGTTACTACACAGATCCTTCTTATTGGCGCTTAGCCATATGTCCTCAGTGAGGAAAACTTGAAAAGAGGGATTGAAATGAAAGGTTCCAGGGACAGCCATCCATCTGGCCTTTTCCTTTGATGGCCTACGGTAAGCCTTTTAGCCCTGCTTTAAAATAAGCAAGGATTCCTTGCAAATAAATGAAGATGATGTCTGGTTTATCTTTGCTGTGGTTTGTGCCTTCCAAACATTATGTTCCACTTTAACTGCCAGTGTGACAGTAATAAACAGTAGAATCAGGTGGGCTATCAAGGGCGGGTTGGGTCATGAGAGCTGTGCTATAAGTAACTCAATTAGTCTGCTTACAGAATCCTTGGTAGTGAGTTACTTAGGAGAGAGGATATGTTCTAAAGGCAAGGTGAGCTCTCTCTGACCTTCTGTCTCTTTTGCACATGTTCAATCCTTCTGCACTATATGATGCAATAAGAAGCTCATCGTCTACCACATGCTGTTGGCATGTCCTTGAACTTCTGAGTCTCCAGACTACAAGACATATTATTTATCCTCAGTGATTCTGCTATAGCAACAGAAAGCAGACTAAATAATTTCTGACCTAAAAAGATACCTTCCTCCCAGAAAGTATGTAATGAATGTGGCAGTGATTAATTACTAGAGATGATCAAAGGGCCCTGCCAACTAACACTTAAATTTTCAGATTGGTAGGTAGTAATTTCTTCTTAAATGTATCTTATGTAGATCCTCTAGGACGCCTTCCCAAGACTGCCATGGGCAAAAGGGGTCAAGCTTTCTACTTGAAAACTGTATATTTCATGGTCCTTCTCTGTAAAATATTTAAAATTATATTTCTGCCTTACATCTTAGGTAAGGCAAGGTGTTTTATGTATTTTTGAGTTTAACTTCAAATCAAATATATGGTTGTATAATAAATATGTATTATAAGATTGATTTTTAAAGCAGATTATTAATTATTCAAAGATAGGAGTGAAAAGTACTTTAGTGGGGTTCTCTGTACTTGGTTTTGAAGCTGGAGAATGTTGAGTGGTGTGAATTTATAAGACTCCACCATTTTAAATTGAAGAGTATAAAATGAATAAACTAAACAGAAAAGGAAAATATATCTAGAGCAGAGAAATGTGATCATTGTCATTTCTAGTCATACTGCAGTAAAAGTATGCCAGGTAATACATTCTATAATACATAAGATGATATCATTCCCATGACATTCATTAAGAAAGAGCTTTTAACAAAACCTAGTATCTGTATTCAGAAGAAAGAGAATCTGGCTTAGTAATTATTATATTAATTATTATAAGCCTGTTAGGGCTTTTTTAAACAAAATGATCATAATTTTTGAGATTTTTGCTTCATATATTGTTTTAATGTATAGAATTTACAAAGGAACTCCTTCTGCTCCAGCATACTAACTAGCCTCTCCTCCTGGCCCTCTATAAGCCCTCTATGGATGCACAGACTGTGGGTTGATTTCGTTAGTTTCTGATATGGCCTCTGCATTTGGCTGTGTTGACTGGTTAGCATTTTCACCACTGACAACCAAAACCACTACAGTACAATTCTTCATGTTTTCTTCAGTATTGTACCACTCAACACCTAGAACAGTGGCTAGGATACAACAAGCACTCTGTTAAATGAATTGCTTTGTTTAGTAAGAGCTCATCTTGTGTCAAACCCAGAAGTGAGCACTTCACAGATATTACCTCATTCAAGTCTCAAGACAGACTATTATAGACTGAACTGTGCCCCATATATTAGGATATACTTTTATATCTTAATCTCGAACATTACTATATTTGAAATAAAACTTTTTTAAAAGTAATTAAGTTTAAATAAATATATAAATTATATAAAATAGGACAAATAACCCCTTGAAGAGAAGGAGAACCAGGAGTATACATAGAGAATGTCACAACAACCAAGTAGAGAGGCCATATCAGAAACTAACCCTGCAGGTACCTCCATCTCAGACTTACAAAGCATAACTGAGTAGAAGTTATATTTTTTTCATCCAAGTCACCCAGTTGGAGGTATTCTATTACAAAATCTCTAACTGAGAAATACCTATCAGAATAATCACGGTATTTTCTTCCCATTTTTTCTTTATTTTTTAAACAATATTTTCTCATTTTACATACAAATCTCAGTTCCCTCTCCCCACTCTCCTTCCTGCTTCCCTCACCTTCCATCAACCACACCCACTCCCCCATCCACTCCTCAGAGAGGGTAAGGGTTCCCATGGGGAGTCAATAAAGTCTGGCACATCACTTTGTGGCAGAACCAAGGCCCTGCCCACTATGTCTAGGCTCAGCAAGGTATCCCTCCAAAGAGATGGGTTCCAAAATGCCAGTTCATGCACTAGGAATAAATTTTGTACCATTACCAGTGGTCCCACAGACTGCCCCAGCCACACAACTGTCACCCACATTCAGAGGGTCTAGTTTGGGCCTATGCAGATTCCCCAACTGTCTGTCCAGAGTCAGTGAGCTTCCACTAGCTCAGGTCAGCTATTTTTGTGGGTATCTCTATCATTGTTTTGACCCCTTTGTTTATATTATCACTCCTCCCTCTTTTGGCTGGACTCTAGGAGCTCAACTTAGTGCTAGCTATGGATCTCTGCATCTGCTTCCATCATTTGTTTGATGAAGTTTATATGAGGACAATTAAGGTAGTCATCAATATGATTACAGGGGAAGGCCAGTTCAGGTACCCTCACCACTATTTCTTAGGTTCTTATCTAAGATCATCCTAGTGAATTCTTGGGAATTTCCCTAGTGCCAGGTTTCTTACTAGCCCCATAATGGCTCCCTCAATGAAGATGTCTCTTTTCTTGCTCTCCCTCTCTATCCTTTCCCCATCTCAGCCCTTCCCCCATCTCAGCCATCTCTTCCCCATGCTCTGCTCCCCCTTCCCTTCTCCTCCCCCCTCTGCTGTGGGAACTCCTTCTGCTCCTTCAGCCAATATAGCCTTTAAGATACCAGTCCACTTAGACAAGTTCTCTTAAACTATAAATGCAGCTGTAAAGCATGTGCTTGCTCTCTTGCTTCCTGCTCTCTCTTCTGGCTGTTAGACTCTGTTTCCGTTCCCCATTTGTGCAGAGGATTGTGATCTAGGACGGTGATATGTAAGTCTCCTCTAAATAAATAACCCTTTATTATTCATAATTCTGAACTAGTGTGGTGTTGCAAGGAGGGCTGCTTGTTTGGTTCCCATCTGCCAGGCTAGCTTAGATCCAAAATAACCACACAGAAACTGTATTATTTAAAACACTGCTTGGCCCATTTAGCTCTAACTTCTTATCTGCTAGCTCTAATATTTTAATTTAACCCATTTCTATTCATCTGTATATTGTCATGTGGCAGTGGCCTACCAGCAAAGATTCGGCATGTCTAACTCTGCTTCCTTTCTCCCAGCATGCCATTTAATTTTCCCTGCCTACCTAAGTTCTGCCCTATCAACAGGCCAAGGCAGTTCTTTTATTAACCAATGAAAGCAACACATAGACAGAAGGACATCCTACACCAGTGTGGGATTATTTTGTGACTTCTGCCATCACCCCTCCCTTTCTGCCCTCCCTTCTCTCACCTGCCCCCATGCTCCCAATTTTTGTATGGAGTTCTTGTCTATTTTCCCGTCCCAGGGGAAATATAGTCATGTATGTCTTCCTTTGGGTTTTTCTTCTTACCTAGCTTCTCTGGACTCGTGGACACTAGGCACCAGGGCAAAATCCTGGCCTATCCCCCACCCACCTCAGCTGCACTAGCCTTCCAGTAGACAAACCTCCTGCAAGTAGGCTGCTTCAACACTCCTGCATTGGACCCTGTAATCTAAGAGTTGCACTCTGCCCCTAAACCCATCCATCCCCACAACCTCAGCAACTCCTTGGGACACAGACTGGTACTGCACAGAGATGACCAAGAGGTGAGTGACCAGCCCCTTACCTGGACAACCCAGTCTCTAGGCTTCCCCACCCTTCTCCGCTGTTCTAGCCAGCCAGCAGGCAAGCCTCCTGCAGGCAGGCTGCCCCAACAACCTCCCACCCCTGCATCGGACCCTGTTTTCTTCCCATTTTTAAGATTTAAAGAAGAGTTTGGATATGGATAGTAGGTCAAGAGCATTTGATGTTGTTGGAGGAACCCAGATTTGATTCCTAGTACCCACATCATGGCTTGTCATTCATTAACTCCAGTTGTTGTGGATCTGACACACTTCTGGCCTCCATGGGAACTGCATACATGTGGTGCACATACATACATGCAGGCAAAGCACCTATATACACAAACTGAAGTAAATATACCTAATAATGTTTTAAGAATTTAAGTTTTATTTCAATAATTTTAATAATCTCATTAATGTCACCACTGTTAGTTCCTGGGTTTGGAGAAATTTCATAGAACAAACAGTGAGAGAAGTAGATAAAAATGTTTAATGCAGAAGCTTTTGTAGATAAGCATGCAAGTATAGAGTTCCAATGTGACATTTTCACTGTACTTTGGCCTTAATCATTGCCCTCTTGCACTGCCCTCTCCCATGCTTCATGTTTTTGCATTTCATTTTGTTGATATAGGGTTTTACTCTTGTAGCACAGGCTGGCCTTAAACTCACTGCATAGCCCTGGCTGAATTCTAACTCATAATCCCCCTGCCTCAACCTTCCACACGCTAAAATTGCTGTGTATCACCACACTTGGGCATTGCATTTTTATGCACAGTAAAATACATTTATAGGCACCCATAAAGAATTGTATCTTTATAGAAAACTGTAAGTTTTGGTAACAGAGACCCATGCTGTACATCTTGACCAATGGAAAAAATACCTTTGACAGGCCAAAAGTATACTATATTTCTGATGCCTCTCAGAACAGCAGCTCATCCTTGAGGTTGCCCCATACAGCCAGTGCTATGGTTTGAATATGCTTACTGTCCCCTGAGAACCATGTACTAAAGGCTTGTTTCCAAAGTGTTATCCCTGGGAGGTGCTATGGTCCTTCAGAAACGAGACTTTATTGGAGCCCCTTTGGTTATTCCTCGGATGGAGACAGTGGCCCGTTTTGTGAGTTCTGCCAGTCTGTGTTGTATCTTATGCTGTGAGGAGGTTGGCACTGGCACATGTTCCCACTATTGCCATCAGGCACCCTCATCAGAGACCTGAAGTAATGAGACCATCTGATCTTGAACAGAAACCTCCAGAACTATGACATAAATAAACCCTTTCTCCTTATAAGTTAATTGCCTCAATATTTCACTGCAGTAATGCTAAGATGACTAACAGAGTCAGCAAGCAACAAGAATATAATTCCTCACCTGAATCTGCCAGCTATCAAAACAAAAACAAACAGTTTA
Organism: Bramus lutescens; assembly: GCA_001685075.1. Taxonomy (NCBI): domain Eukaryota; kingdom Metazoa; phylum Chordata; class Mammalia; order Rodentia; family Cricetidae; genus Bramus; species Bramus lutescens. The sequence goes on from LOEQ01011780.1 coordinate 19,024, forward strand.
GGGTCAAGTAAGGCACTTTGTCCCTTGGAGTTCTCAAGTACAAATAACAACAATGACAGTTTAAAATACTTCATGCTGGAATTCTGATGGAGAATAACTCCCCATTGTATGTGGTTATATTTGCTACAATGATGCTCTAAAGCCTGAAACATTAACTAAAGCTGTTTTTCATTTACATACATATACACCTATAGTGAAGAGCTGTTGGTTGGCTGATGGTTGCTTTGTTGCTTGGTTGGCTGACTGCTTGGTTGGTTGAGAAGCAGAACCACTATGTATTCAAGGCTGGGCTCAGGTTTCTAAGGCAGCCTCAGCCTCTAAAGCTCTAAAATCATAAATATGCTATTATATGCATGGCTACATATGGGAAAGTTTCATTTACGAGGGCTAGAGAGATAACTCAGTAGTTAAGTTCACTGGCTGCTCTTCCAGAGGAGCTGGATTCATCTCCTAGTACCCACACAGAGGCTCACAACCATCTAAAATTTCAGTTCCAGGGGTTCAATACCCTCCTCTGGCCTCTGTGAGCACAAGGCATGTGTATTGTACACAGACATACATTCACAGAAAACACCCATACACACAAAAGTAAGTAAAGTCTTTTTTAAATTTTGGTTTATAAATTAGTCATGATGAGAGATTAACAACAATAATAATCTAGCAGCTCCATGACCAGACAATATGGCAGGTTTGGTGAGATGATTCCATCATGCTTGCTTTGAGTTCACTCCCCAGAAGCCATGTTTTTTTTTTTAAAAAAAGCCAGATATAGAGGTTCACATTTGTATTCCCAGCACTGAAGAAACAGAGGCATACAGATCTCTGTAAGTTCAAGGCCAGCCAGGTCTACAGAGTGAGTTACAAAGCTAAATGGTAGAACACTGTCTCAAAAGCAAAAGCTACGAATGTTTTATTTCTGAAATATTTTTCCATTTAATGCTTCTGAGCTATATAGCTGAATTCCAATAACAGGAATAATTAAAAAGGAAAACATACATATGGGTCAAAACAGCTACAAAGAAGTGTTTTTCTAAGCATTTCTAAATAATCCCTTGCTAAGAAAAATCTAGCTTTAGGCTTTGAACAAAATATGAAATTCCCAGCCTGCCTTTGTCCTAAATCTGGGACACTTATATCCAGTCTGAATAAAACTCCTATGTGTAGAAGTTGAACCAAAAACAGTCCAAGACAAAAGAACAACCAGCTTCCACCTGAGTACAATTCATTGTCACCAAATAAATCAATGTTCGGTAAACATTCATCAACAGTCTAGCCTGCCTATGGCCATTATCACAGTGTATGGAAACCATAATGCCCTTAAGAATCCTTTCATAGATCCCAAAAGAAGAAGATTCTATTTCCATTGTCTCAGTTAACACTGAGAGAAACAGAAAATGAAAACCATGCCTTGAAAGATACATTTTGAAGAGCTATATAAAGGAGAAAGTCAGGGGGAAAGTAAATAATATGCTACTCTTTCATAATATAACCTCATAAAGTGCAATATTTGGTGCGATTCTCCTATACAAATTAGAGGAAATCAGATGCCTTAATATTATCAGTTGGTAAGGAGCAGGGAGAAAAAACTAGCTCAGAGGGTAAAGTGTTTGCCACACAACAAGTACCCACATAGTCGCCCACTTATAATTCCAGTATACAGAGGCAGACATGGAATCCCCCAATCCAGCTGACTAGAGGAACTAGCTGGAAGGAGAGCTCAGGGTTCTGTAAAGACCCAATTTGAATGTGTAAGGTACAGAGCAATAAACAAAGATGTATGATGCCTGTGCATATGTGTGTGACCTCCACATACATGTCAAACATGCTCCTGCACACATGCATGCACACATGTGTACAAAAATAAATACTTGGTAAAACATTATGCCTAAATGCTGGTGTTGATAGGAAACAGGAAATGTAAGATTATTATCCTAATAGCTGATGTTCCTCCTTTTAGAAGCAAGACTCTATTTTCCTTTGAAATCAGAGAAACCAACGTCTTGGCAGTTTAACAATATCCTAGGTCCCATATCACATAGCCATATAATTAGTGTCCTTGGGTTAGCAATATTGTGCACAGAGGAAAAAAACATGCATTTGATGACTACACATTTTTGTAGCCCATTTGAAAGTGAAAAATCAAGCTGAAGGGCCTCTCAGAGAAACCTGAAAAGGAACAAGACATGTAGCCATGGCTGTGCCATCTCATTAAGCTGCAAAGTTGCCAAGAGGGATCTGCAAATGAGAAGTGGGGGCCTGAACTGCAAATAGACTGCAATTGGTATCTCCCAAGAAACTGACATGATATTATCATTACAGAGGTCTACGTCCTTGGCTAATACTAGCTTATTTTCTCCAATAAAATTTAAATTAGCCTAACTCACTAAATTGAAAAAAAACTTGAAATAGTATATTATTTTAATAAATTCCACTAATATGTTGATATAGAGCCCATTAAAATGCTGCACTTACCTGCGCTGCTTCCCTCCTCTTGTGTATCTACATCTAGGCAGACATCAGGGGATTTGGAGGGGCCGGTACTCATTCAGTCAGTATAGAAGGTGATAGGTTTCATTAGGCCATTTTCATGTATAATTTATATTTGATGATCTTCTTCCTTCCCCTTCTCCCTGTTCCCCACACTCCTTCCACAAGCCCTTCCAGTCCCTGTAGTCACCTTGCTGCAGTCATATTACACATGTTCTATTAACCTTCACCACTTGCTATAGGCCTCTTTTTCCCATGCTGTGGTCCCTTCCTAGTTTCGCAGCTCTTGTAGTTTGATAAGAATGCCCCCCATAGGCTTAGCTCTTTCAACACTTGGTCCCATTTGGTGGTGATGTTTGGGGAGGTTTATCTCTCATGCGGCCAGCATGAGAGATCGCAGCCTAGTCCTACTTTCAGTTCATTCTCTGTCTTGTGTTTGCAGGTAAAGATGTGATGGCTCAACTTCCTGGGCCTGCCACCATGTCTGCTGCTTGCTGCCGTGCCTTCCTGTCATAATGGATGGTTAGCTGTCTGGGATTACAAGCCAAAATAAATTCTTTTTCTATAAATTGCTTGTGCCATAGAATTTTATCACAGCTACAGAAAAGTTGGTAATATAATGACCTATACCCAATGTGGGACTCTGTCTCTATCCCCATCCATCGCCAGATGCAGGTTCTATGGTGATATGCAAGATATTTATCAGTGT
>LOEQ01011780.1:22514-36624 GCA_001685075.1 Bramus lutescens
CCCACAGGGCAGGGAACCCTGACTGTTCTTTGGACTGGAGAGGGAGAGGGAGGGAAAGTGGGGAGGGGGGGTGAAATGGGAGGAGGGGAGGAGGTGGAAATTTTTAATAAAAAACCTATATCCACAATCACTGTAAAAAAAACATATATAGAAATTAAAAGTGAGAATTCAGAATGCCAGAGAATGTGCAGTATTTATCTTTTTGAGTCTCAGTTACATAACTTAATCTAATAATTTCCAGACCCAGATGCTTTCCTAAAAAGTTCATGTTTCCTTGCTGATGAAGAAAATTCCAATATGTCTATGCACACTTTCTCATTATCTGCTCACCTGTTGATGTATAATTAAGTTGATTCATTTTCCTACAAAATATTGCTGAGGCATATCTCTGGGTTGGAATATAAAGGCTTGTGGATATATGTGCAGGAGTGTTATGACTGGCTCCGATAGTGGTTGTAATTTTAAGAAACACATGTACTGATTTCCACAGTGTCTACACTGCTTTAACGCACGGTCCCCACAGGAATGAACAGGGATTCCTCTTTCCGTAAGTCCTTGTGGGCATTTGTTGTTGCTGCTGCTGTTGTTATTGTTCTTGTTTTGGCTAATAACCATTCAAACTGAGGAAATATGGAATCTCAACATTATTTTAATTTGCCTTTCCATATTGTTGGAGTCAAAGGGGATGGGGGACAGCAGGAGAACTTGACTCACTGAATAGAGTGAGCAGGGCTCACATGGATTCTCAGAGGCTGCAAAGGCAAGCATGGGTCCCGCAAAGGGTCTGTACCAGGTCCTTTGTATATATGTTATGGTTCTTGGCTTGACGATTTGTGGGACTCCTAACTGTGGGAGCAGGTGTACCTCTGACTCTTTTGCCTGTTTTTGGGACTCTTCTTCCTCCTACTGGATTACTGTGTCCAGCCTTGTTACGGGAGTATTTTTTCTTGTCTTGTTGTATCTTGTTTTGTCCTGTTTGGCTATTGTCTCTTGGAGGCCTTCTCTTTTCTGAAGGGCAATGGAGGGAGAGTGAGTCTGTGGGGGAGGGAGAAGTGGCAGGAGGGAAAACTGTAGTCATAATATAGCGTATGAGAGAAGAATCTATTCTCAATTTTAAAAAATTCCCTTTCCTTGACAGTTAATGATGTTGAACACTTTTTAAAATATTTATTAGCCATATGTTTCCTCTTTTGAGAACTCTGTTCTATTTATTAGACCATTCACTGATTAGCAGTTTTATTTTTTGATGTTTAATTTAGTGTGGGCTGCCAATAGCTGGTTGAAGAATGGATTAAGAATATTCATCCAAAATGTAAAATAACTACTCACAAATCTGTTCAATAGAATCTTCTGCAATAATCAAAATACTATTTTTAAAGATTTACTTGTGTGTGTATGTGTGTATGCATGTGGCTCCTCACACACACAGAAAGAGTAAGATCCCCTTTAGCTGAAGTTATAGACGGATTTAGTCCATCCCATGTGGGTGCTGAAAATTGAGCACAGGTCCTCTGGAAGACCAGCAAGTACTTTGAGCAACTGAGCCACTTCTCCAGCCCCATATGGATTATTGTTAAGATATCACCCTCAACAGTAGCCATGTAAGTCTTCTAAATACTTGAAATGTACCATTTAAGAAATTAATGGAACTAGAAAAGATCATCCTAACTGGTGTAACCTAGACACAGAAAGACAAATATGGTATGTACTCACTTATAAGTGAATATTAGCCACAAAGTAAAGGGTAACCATGCTACAATCCACAGACCCAATGACGCTAAGTAACAAGGAAGGCCCAGTGGGGGTGGGGGAACACATGAATCTCACTATGAAGGGGAAATAGAACAGATGTCACAAGTGAATAAGGTGGAGGGGTCTAGGTAGGGTCATGGGCATAGGAACAGGAGGGATCAGGTGTGGGGAGGATGGAGGGAGAGAGTACACTGGGAGAGATGCCTAGAATCAGGAGGCATCTCAGAGATAAGCTAGAAACCTAGTGCAATGGACACTCCCAGGAATCTATAAGGATGACCCTAGCTAAAACTCCTAGCAATAGGGGATACAGAGCCTGAGCCTGACATCTCCTGTCATCAGGCAAGACTTCTACTGGAGGGATTGGAACACAAACCCAGCCACATAACCTTGGACCTACAATTTGCCCTACCTATAAGATGTCCTAGGGTAAAGTGGTGCAGAAATTATGGGAGTGGCCAACAAATGACAGGCACAGCATGAGACCCATACCATGAGAGGAACCCACCTCTGACACTGCCTGAAGGGCCAGGACCCAGAGTTGGACAGTGCAGAGACCTCTAGGAGAACTAAACAATGATTGGCAATAAAAAAGTCAATGAAATGATTCCTAATGATACTCTGCTATACTCACAGATTGATGCCTAGTGAACTGTCATCAAGAAGGCCTACCCAGAAATTGATGGAAACAGATTCAGAGACCCACAACCAAACATTAGGTGGAACTCAGGGAATCCTGTGGAATTATAATCCCCAGATAACTTAGTTAAGAAGTCATCCTCTGAACTACTTATGTCAACAAGAGATCTTTGACACGCAGAGATATTTATTAGCATGTAATTCTATGAATCCTGATTGCCTGTCCCCAGCAAAATGCAAATTTCTGGAAGATAGAGAACTAAGCTTTAGTGGCTCCTCAATACCATCTAACTTGCCCTGTACATTAATCATGGTCTTATTATCTACCTAATATACAAATGATGTTAAACACAGGACTAGACAGAAAAAAATCAGTGTTTAAAAACACTTGCTATTTCTCTAGGACCTGAGTCTGGTTGCCAGAAGAAATATCTGCCAACTCATAACAACCTATAACTACAGTTTCAGGAAATCCACTGCCCTCTTCTGGCCTCCCCAGACACCTGTATACACGTGGCATGCACACACACATACACACAAGCTCATACATAAATAAAAATTAATCTTAAAAAAATGTCAAAACAAAAACTGTTTAAATTGGCTTCTATGATCTCTGTAAATCTGTATCCAAGCCACTACAGGCATTAGAAACGCTGACCTCAAAATGACTCTTTACAATAAACACATAAATATTTATGTCAGGACAAATTCGTATTAATTACTGACCCAATGTATGTTTTAAACAAAATGCTCAATAACTTCTGGTATTTCCTACAGATGTTTCTACCTGGTCTTTCAATAACCCATTGCAGTGAGCAATTTGTTTATAGGCTAAACCACAACTAAGTCCCCTTGTGAACCCTTCCTTCCCTTACCTCTTTGACTTTCCCCCATACCTGACATCTCTACCCCTGACACCCCAACACCCTCACAGTTGTCACCCTTTGGAGAACATTTTCAAACAATGCCCCCAACCATCTGACCTCCCTCCCTGCCTTCACAGTCTCCATAATACCCACCCCAGAGATTTTCTCCCTACTCAATGGGATGACCCTTCTCCACTGAGAGATAGTTGAGGAGAGTAAATAATGGAGGTAATCAAAGACAAAATACCTTGGCAGCTTACTTGGGCCTGGGCTTTAGGAGTAGCTTCTGGCAGAGAAGGAAAGTGTTTGATCTCAGAGAAAGCTTTCTGCAAAATAGCATGTCAGAGGGGTTTTTGTAATTTGTACTCTCTTTCCACGCATTAGCTAGTGGTGTGGTGCTAGCACTATGGAATACATTAGAATCACTGAGAGCACTGAATGCAATACTGATTCATGAGCATCACTGCCAAGAAATCTGAGTCAACACACCCAAATCTAATCAGAAATGTGCATTTTAATCACCAGACCAATGGTGATTGCTCCTCCTTCCTTTCTAAGCCAATCTATTGCTCTCTGTCTGCAGATCAAGAGCACAAAAATAACTTCAGCAAAAGACTGGAATCTCCTAGAGACACAGAATCTTCCCAATGAGGATAATTTTTTAGAGAAGCCAAGGCAAGACAAAGTAACCAGGCACATACGGCGAAGACAAAAATGTTCACAGTCTTCCAAAGCCAAGTGGAAAGTCCTGAATCTCAACATAATAGCTAACAAAATTCACACAGATGAAAGGAAGCAAAATGAATTGCCATTATGAAACCTAATAAAATATCACATTTAATCATAAAATGCCAGTTCTTAGGTAAGAAATGCCATAGTTTTAACAAGGACTGTCTAGACTAAGTAAGATCAAATAAGATGGCCCTGGACTCTTCTGATCAGATAATTCCTGGAATCAAAGAATGTCAACATGAAAACACCTGGCAGCCAAATGACAGACCTGAAAGGCAAAAGAGCATAGTCCCCCACGACCACTCTTAAGTGTGTGCCGCACAGAATGATGGACTCCAAAGGAGTGACACATGGAAGGCGGGACAGAGCAAGGCATTCTTAGAATGCAGAAACCTATGAATGCTTCCTCAACCAGTTAACTGAAATAACAGTGGCCTGTCGTGTTGGTAGAGCATATCTTAACAAAGTATAGTGCAAATGGCACTCTGCCTCTATGAACTTGCTCTCCCCAAACCCAAGGCCCAAGAGCAATTGTGAGAAATACATCAGCCAAATTCCAACGGAAGTCTATCTTACAAAATGACCTAACAAGGAAAGTCTGAGAAACTATCACGTCATTGAGGCACAATAACAACATGCAATGTAGTATCCTGGATGGGACCTAGCAACAGAAAAAAAGAAATGAGTTAAAAACAAAAGAAACTGGACAAATGATGAAATTTTGCTAATATTTAATGTATTCATTTATTAAATGTGACAATTGTATCAAAATACAAATTTAGAAGAGAGGAAACTGGTGTGGGGCATATATCAACTCTTGGTACTATTTTTGTAAATTTTTTCCTGTAAATATCAAATTAACTTCATTTTTCAAAAATTTAAAAGGACAAAATCATGTCTATTTTCACATAAAAACAGGCAGGAGGATCTCATTTGGAGGAGGTTTCCTTTCCCTGTGCTGTCACAAACTGTAGTTCTAATTTTGTCAGGAAGGTGCAAAATGCAGATTTTGAATTATCCCCAAATAAATAATTCAGTCTGAGATTAGTGCCAAAAGAGAATAAATTAAGAGAATAAATTAAACCCTGCCTAGATTACCACATTAGCCTGAGTTAAATTCTGTATAAGGAACAACACTTGGGATAAAGAAAATGGTCCATGATGGGATCCTAGAAAACCAGAATTACTTAGCCAAAAGTAAAGGAGTAACAAAGGATTTATTCCATTTCCCAGTCACAGTCCATCACTGAGAGAAGTTGGAGTAAGAACCCATAGCCAGGACCTGAATGCAGGAACCGCGTTGGTCTCTGGCTTGTTTGCAAGATCCTGTTTAGCTAGCTTTCTTCTACAGCCCAGGACCACCTGCCAAGTAGTGGTGACTCCCATAGTCAGCTGGGCTCTCTTGCATCAAATAGTAAATCAAGATAATCCCTGAGAAACACACCCACAGATCCTCAATCAAGGTTCTCCTCTCAAAGGGAAATCATTTCCTAAACCTAGATCATGTAGGACACTGCCTATGCTTTCCTCTAACAGTTTGTGTCCCAGGTTTCATGTTTAGGTCTTTAATCCACTTGTAGTTATTTTTGTACAAGATGATCGATGCCGCTCTAATTTCATACTTCTGCAAATGAGCATCTAATTTTCCTGGCACCATTTGGTGAAGAGGATTCCTTTTCTCCAGCTTATGGGTTTTTGTTTTTGTTTTGTTTTTGGTATCTTTGTCAAATATTAAATGGATGAAATTACATGTACTTACGTTTATGTCTTGGTTTTGTTCCATTGATCTCCGTGTCTGTTTTGGTGCCAGTACCATACTGTTTCCACTACTATGACTCTCTAATTTATCTTGAGATTTGGAATCATAATCCTTTCATCACTGTTCTTTTTGCTCATGGTTATTTTAGCTTTCCAGGATCTTTTGTGGTTCCATATTAATTTTAGGATAGTTTTTTTCTATCTCCATAAATAATTACATAGTCCTTTTCACAATATGAATATTACTGGTCTATGAGCATGGGATATTTTATATCTTTTGGCATATTTCCCTATCTCTTTCTTCAGAATTTTAAATTTTTCATTGCAAAGTTCCTTTACATCTTGGATTAGGCTTATTCCTAGATATTTCCTTTTCTATGAGACTATTAGGAATGGAAGTGTGTCCATGATCTCTTTCTCTGTATGTTTGTTAATGGTGTATAAAAAGCTTTTGATTTGTGCAAGTCATTTCTGTATACTGCCACACTGTTGAATTTGTTTACTGTTTCTAGAAGTTTTCTGATGAAATTTTTCAGATCACTAATGTAAAATAGCATGCCCTCTACAACTAAAGATAGTTTGACTTCTTTCCCTATTCATTTCCCTTTAATTTGATCTCTTGTCTTATTGCTCCAACTTTAAACACAATATTGGAAAAAAGTGGGCATCATGGACAGCCCTATATTATTCCTCACTTCAGTGGGATTGTGACAAGTCTTTCTCCATGTAAGATGATGCTGGTCACAGAAGAGGGCAGAAAGGAGAGGGGAGGAAGAAAGGGGAGCAGAGAAAAATGTATAGCTCAATAGGAACAATTAAAAATGATGATGTTGACTGTGGGGCTTCTTATATATAGCTTTCATTATGTTGAAATCTGTTCCCTCTGCTCCTAGATTCTCTAGAATTTTCATCATGAAAGGATGATGGATTATATAAAAGGCTTTTTCTGCACCACTAAGATGATCATGTGACTTTGTCTTTGGGTCCACTTATATAGTCTATTGTATTTCTTAGCTTGCATGTGTTGAACCATCCCTGCATTTAGGGATAAAGTCAACTTGGTCATCATGGAAATCTTTCTTATATATGTCTGCTTGCAGGTATCTTACTGAGTAATTTTGAGTCTTTGTTCATCAGGGATATTGGCTTGTAGTTTTCTTGTTCCTTTGTCTAGTTTTGGTATAAAGTAACATTGGTGTCAGAGGAGTTTGGGAGTGTGTCTTTTGTTTTTCTTCTTTTGACTAGTGTAAGGATTAGCTGGAGGTCTTTAAAATCTGATCAAATTCTCCTGTGAATCCATCTCACCCTACCTTTTTTTTCTTCAATTTGAAGTCTTTTATTACTATTTCAATATCCTCACTTGTTATGGATCTGCTTCTTGGTTTAATTTTGGTGGTTTTGTTGAATCTAGAAATTCGACCATTTCTTTTAAGTTTTCCAGCTTAATAAAGTAGATATTTTTAAAAGTATTCCCTTAAAATATTATGGATTCCTTTGGTGACTCTTGTAATGTTTCCCTGTTTCTGATTTGTTAATTTAGTCTCTCTTTTTTTCTTTTGGCTAGTTGGCTAATCTTGTTTATTTTCTCAAAGAACCAGCTCTTAAGACTCATTTGTTCTTTGTATTGTTTTCTGGGTTTCTATTTCAGAAATTTATGCTTTGATTTTTATTTTTTCTTGCCACTGATTAAGTTTGTGCTCTTTCTGATTTTTTTTTAATGTCAGCAGTTAAAGCTATCAGTTCCCTCATGGGACTGCCTTCACTGTGTCCCAAAGGATTGTTGTGCTATGTTTTGAACTACACTGAGTTCGAAGAAATTTTATATTTCATTTTTGGTTTCTTTTTTGACCCATTTATCATACAGTAAAATGTTTTTTAATCTCCATGAATTTATATATTTATTAGAGATTTGTTTGCTTTCAATTTTTATTGCACTGTTGTCAGATAGGATATATAAAGTTATTTTGATCTTCTTTAATTTATAAATATTTGTTTTGTATACCAGGATGTGCTATATTTTAGAGAAGCTTCCCTCTGTTGGTCAGCAGAATTTGCATTCTTTGGTGTTTGGATGGAATGTTCTACAGATATCTTCTAAGTTCATTTGATTTCTGATTTCATTTAACTCTGATGTTTCTCTATTTTTTGTCTAGAGGACCTGTCTATTAGAAAAAAATGGGCTACTGATGTTAATGATCTGTTGTTAATCTGTCTCTTTAAATTTTGAAGTATATTTTTTATGAAATTGGGTACACCAGAGTTAGGTGTGTATATATTTAGGATCCTAACTAATGCCTTTTCAGTTAGTTGTTCCATTGATTAGAATAAAGTGCTCCTCATTATCTATTATGATGTTTTAGTTTTAAGTCTCTTTTGTCAGATATTAGGATAATGATACCTGCTGGCTTCCTCATCCTATTTTATGGGATTATTTTTGTCCAGTCTTTCACTCTAAGTCAGTGCCTATCTTTAAAGTTAAGATGTGTTAGCTTTGCTGGGAGGTGGTGGCCCACGCCTTTAATCCCAGCACTCAGGAGGCAGAAGCAGGTGGATCTCTGTAAATTTGAGGCCAGCATGGTCTACAAGAGCTAGTTCCAGGACAGGTACCAAAGCTACACAGAGAAACCCTCTCTCAAAAACAAAAACAAAAACACAAAAAGATGTTTTAGCTTTAAACACATAAAGATGAATTTTTTATTGATCCATTCAGTCACTGTGTGTCTTTTGACTGGAGAAGTGAAGTTGCTGATATTGAAAGTTAAAATGTGTGTATGCGCGCACATGGGTTAATTGTAGTCACCATATTTATGACCACAAAGTTTATGATTGTTCTGTTAAATTTTGTGTCCTGGGGCTCACTTAGGTAATTCTCATTGCAGACATTTCTTCTGGACTGATAGGATTTAAAGTGGAGATATTTGTTTGCTGGTTCATATTGTTTGTCTTTTTGTGATTTTTGGTATTGTTTGTGCTCTCAAAGGTGCTTTGGGCTTTAATAATTATAATTTCACATTTTTCCCATGGTCTCTCTGGTATGTCCTTCCTCTCATCAGCCCAAAATATTGCTTCTTATTAATTCTTTAGGTTTGGTTTGTTGTATATAAAAGGTTTTTAGACTGTTTCTACTGTGGAAAGCTTTTCTTTCTCCTTCAACTATGGCAGGTAGTTTTGCTGAGTGTATTAGTCTAGGATGACTCTTGCAGTCTTTTAGGACTTGGAATGCTCTGCTCTTCTGGCTTCAACATACCCATTGAGAAATCATCCCTTATTCTGATGTATATTTTTCTCTTACAATTAATTCTCTGTGTACTTTTCTTCTTCTGTATACTTAGTGTTTTAACTATTATATGCCATGAGGATTTTCCTTTTTTGTTTTTGTTGTTATGTTGTTGTTGTTGTTGTTTTGGTTTTGTCTATTTGTTTTTCTACATGTTTCTTGTATCTGTATGGTTTGTCTATATTTAGTTTGGAAAGCTTTCTTCTGTGAGCTTGTTGAAGATTGGTCTATGTAATTGACTTCACATTGATCTCTCTCATCTTGGTTATAATTCAACAGTTTGGCCTTTGCATAATGTCTCACATTTCCTATATGTCACTCTCCAATTTTTTTATTTTAGTTTCCATATTCCTTGCTTATTTGTTCTAGATCCTCTACTTTATTTCTAAGTCTTAATATTCTATCTTTGCTTGATTCAATCTACTTGTAAGGCTTTCCTTTGAGTTTTCTAGTTGAGGTATTAGTTTTTTTTCAATTCAATTTTATTTTCAGCTTGGGTCCTCTTCAGTGCTTCTACCTCTTTAAATGAGTTCTGTTTTCAAGTCCTGTAATTGTTTTCCATCATTTCCCTAAGCTTTATGTTTGTGTTTTCTTGGCCACTCAGGCATTTATTCCATTTTACTTCTTTCTCTCTAATTCTTTAATTTTATTGTTTCTTTGTGACTTCCTTAAACTACCTGAGTTACTTAATAAAGTTTATGATTGTTCTGTTAAATTTTGTGTTTCAGGGCTCACCTAGGTAATTCTCATTGGCAAACATTTCTACAGGACTGATAGGATTTAAAATGAGAATACTAGTTCTCTGTTTCATATTGTTTGTCTTTTTTGATGTAATCTGGACGTGTGAACTTCTTTTGTTAGGTCTGTGTATGATGTGAATAGAAAAGGTTGGTACAGGAGATAAGATCAGGGATGTGCCTGGAGGTTAGAAATACAGAAGGTAAGATGGGGATGTGCCTGGAGGTTAGAAATACAGAAGATAAGATGGGGATGTGCCTGGAGGTTGGAAATACAGAAGATAAGATGGGGATGTGCCTGGAGGTTGGAAATACAGAAGACAAGATCAGGGATGTGCCTGGAGGTTGGAAATACAGAAGATAAGATAGGGATGTGCCTGGAGGTTGGAAATACAGAAGACAAGATGGGGATGTGCCTGGAGGTTGGAAATACAGAAGATAAGATCGGGGATGTGCCTGGAGGTTGGAAATGGCTTAGATTAAATAAAGTCAGGTGGACCCTGGAGAAAAATGTTTAGTATCTGGCTGGATAGAAAGATTCATTAGTTATTTCTTAAGCACCTTCACCCTGTGATAGAGTTATTTTTGTAAGTAAATAACATGGAAATAAACACATTAACAGACTCCAAAGATGATTCACCTCTGATTTAACTTTCTAAAACCAAAAGAGGAGGAAACACCAACTTCCCAGCTTCTAAGGCCCTAGAAACATGACTTGCTCTTTCCTTGACTCATCACCTAGAAATGAAGCTGTGGAGGAGAACTGGCTACTCAGGAAGATATAAAACACCACATTCTAAATTCAGAATAGACAGAATCACAGTTCTCTGTGCTCATCACGAATTTCTGTTGCTCCATTTTTATACTTAAATTCCCCCCCTTAAAACTTAGGAGGAATACTATGAGGACACATCTTTCTTTGCTAATTCACATCACTAAGGGTCATAGACGTTTTCCAAGATGAGATGTGGCACAGGATGCTACACTTTGATCTTAACTGTCCCAGAAAAAGCAAGTGTTAAAGGTTTGGTGCTCAGTGTGGTATTATTGGAAAGTGGTGGAAAGTTTCAGAGAAGAGACCTTGAGTGAGTTCTTCTGAAGGCAATTATGAGACTCCACTCGAGAGAGAGAGAGAGAGAGAGAGAGAGACTCTCTCTCTCTCTCTCTTCCTGACCACCAGATAAGTTGCTTTTCTCAAAAAGCAAGACCTGCCTCCTAATAAGTTGATTGAGTATTTGTTACAGTAGCAGAAAGCAGCCCAATGCAGAGAGCAAAGCATGACAACATGTCTTGGTCTTCTACTTCAGGGCATTGCTTCCCAAATGCAAGCCACGCAGCTCAGGCAGGCTTTATATCAGCTAACTTCCTTCCCTAATTTCAGGTCATCCTTCTATGTGGTTTCTAAGATAGCACATCAAAGGATGTCAGGCTTAAAGAAAATTTGGTATTTAATCAGAGAAAAGAAAAGTCATAGAAATGCAGGCATTAGAATTGGTCCAAAGCATGGATTTACCCATTGAATTATGAAAGGCCAATTTTCATGAGTTCAACAGGAATTATATATCTCTTGTATACTACTGAGTGGTTTATATCCATATACTAAAATAAGCTGAACATAATTTAGTTTTCTGTTAAAGGGCAAGAAAAATTATGAGTTAAGCCTGAGGCAGTGGTATCTGGTCCTTCACCTTCACATTGTGGTTGTGGCTATATTTCAATAGCACTGCTAAGGTGGTAAATTAAAAATAGAAGTCAGGATTCTGGATATAAAGCATGTGTGTAGGATATAGTGTTAGACTAGGGAGGTGGACAGGAAATGAGGTTAACGTTCTGGGATCTGAGAGAGGACAGCCATGTTGAAAATGCAGGGAACAGAGATTCCAGTCCTGAAAAGGGCAAAGAGACAAGTATTCCTTTCTTTGCAGGCTTCAATGAATGGAATGACTGAGGACTGCAAACCTTCCCTTGACCACACAGATAAATCAGGTACAAAATTTTTGACTGAGACTTTGTGACTGAGACACTCACATTCCAAGCCTTGAGGACTAAAATCTGTCCCTATATTAAGTTTGCCATAGCTGTCCTCTATACTTACTTTCTCTGGGTAAGTCAAATTCCTTCATGCTCCTCTGCATAACAATACTGACCAAAGACTTTGTGTCACCATCTAGATGTGACTCTAGAAATATGTGTGCAAGTGTGTGCATGTGTCCAAACACATGAAACGGAATAACAATTATTGCCTCTCTGTTTTATTGCTTGCCTATCCTTCTCAGGCAATGGTAAGTCGGAATGAGAAAAGACTAAGGAACAGCCCTCTGGGATTGCCTAAACCCTCCTACCCTTCCCAGTCACCAGGAAAATGAGTTTTCCTTTATTTGTTTGTCCCTTTGCTTTTTACTCCATGTTTCTTTAATTAATAGTAACACCACCAATAAGGAGAATAGAAAGGCACAGGCATCTATGCTATCTATCACCTTGAATGGAGTCAGCAGGTTGAGGAAGAAGACAATAGCACCCAGGGAAATTCAAACAGCAGCTTAAGTAGAGTTCCGCTGTTTATAACCCAAAAGATCTCCCACAACAGTCCATTCCTGTTCTGCATCTCACATCCAAGACCTTTGCCACTAGCTAATTAAACCAGGCTTGACTCCACTTTTCCTTAGGATTTCCTCATTTGAGCATCATCGTTCAAATTAAAATATTTTCCTGAGGATGGGCAGCTAACAGCAGTGGTAGCTAGTAAAACCTGGATTAAACCTTTCACCTCACTCAGCAATCTCTTCACTGCCTCTCCCTCTCCCCTTTCTAGCAGTTGGTCCTACCCTGTGGGCACCTTCTTGTCGTTTTCCCATATACCTGTTCTGTGTGGCTAACAAATATATTGGCTCTAGAATTTGTTGGCTCTATTTTTTGCTAATTTTTATTCCTACCGCCTCACTTCCTTCCCTCTCACACAATTATTTCCATTCTAAGAGTTTTCATTAAATCAAACCAGTATCTTAGTACAATATTAGAATTCTTCCATATGGCAACCAATTCCTTTGTGTATGTCAAAATGCTAAATAATTTACATGTTCTCCTTCTAAATAATCTTAATAACAATCACAGAGACCATTAACATCTCTATGTGGGAAAACAGAAAGCCAGAGCTCACAAAGACCCCTTCCCAGGCTAAGATATGGAGAGACAGGAGCCTTGATACATATCCCTTATGGAAATTAGTAGGTAGGCTCCTCAGAAATCTAAATTAGCATAAATACCACTTCTGAGTGTACACATATATATGCAATCAGAAACAGTATCAGAAAGCTAGATGGGCGGTTTAGCAGACAAAGGTCCATGCCACCAAGCCTAATAACCTGAGTTCAATCCCTAGGAACCACATAGCTGAAGGAGAGAACAGTTGTCTTTTGACCCCTCCCACCCCCATGCATGCTATGGTATACATGTGTACACATACCCACGTGCACACATATACAAAAACATGAATAAAGATAAAAATTAAACCTTTTGGATGTGAAGGCCCTGGCCAGCAAGTTGTCCTGATTCTGTACCAGAAGAGCCATCAGAGAGGGGCTTCTCTCCCCAGCTACTTCCTCTCTCTTCCTATCCCGTTCCAGCTTGCTCCCAGGCACACCTTCCCTACTGGGGGGGTCATAAGATTCCCCAACTCAGCCGGTTTGGGGGCTGAGGCGCTGGGGACAAAGTGGTGTGTGAAACCAGGCAGTTCTCTTGTTCCACTGAGCCTGCAAACAGCAAGCCAGCCCTTTTGGCTGTGAGGGCCCTGGCCAGCAAGTGGTCACGGCCCTGTACCAGAAGACCCATTGGAGAGGTGAGTGTGTTCCGGACTGGCCAGCAGACACCATGGAGAGGGAACACAGCCACCCATCAACCCCCTAAATTTTCTGCTCGTTCAGCAGGGGCTTCTCTCCCCGGGTACTGCCTCTCTCTTCCTATCCCATCCTAGCTTGTTCCCAGGTATCCCTTCCCTTCTGCGGAGTCATAAGATCCCCCAACTCAGCCTGTTTTGGGGCAGAGGCTCTGGGAACAAAGCGGTGAGTGCAAGTGTGCAGGAGTTCCTTTTGTTTCACTGAGCCTACACACAACAAGCTAATCCTTTTGTCTGCAAGGTCCCTGGCCAGCAAATGGCCCTGATCCTGTATGAGAAGATTCATCTTAGAGCATTTGAAGGAAGAGATGGGCAGGCGCCAATGCAAGAATTCTTCCAACAATCTGAAATACAACATGATAACACCAGAACCCAGCGAACATACAACAGGAAGACTGGAAAACCTAATCCAGAAGAAGTAGAAAAAAAATTGACATTATGAAAGTGATAGAAGCCC
>LOEQ01011782.1:0-25116 GCA_001685075.1 Bramus lutescens
GAGATCCACCTGCCTCTGCCTCCCGAGTGCTGGGATTAAAGGTGTGTGTCACCAGGCCTGGCTAGCTTGTTGTATTTTGGGTTTTTTTAGGCAGGGTTTCTCTGTATAACAGTCTTGGCTGTCCTGGAACTAGCTCTTATATACCAGGCTGGCCTCAAACTCACAGATCCGCCTGCCTCTGCCTCCTGAGTGATGGGATTAAAGGCATGTGCCACTACCGCCCAGCTCAACTTTTAAAAACCAAAAGCTTTCTCATAACACTGATTTAACAATTTCTCTGGAAAAATCAAAACTGACAAAACAAGCCAGGTTTGGTGGTATATATATATACCAGTAATCTCAGTGCTGAGGTAGCTGGGGCAGAAGGATTGCCTAAAGTTCAAGGTCAGCCTGGGTTACCGAGTCTTTAACAACAACAACAAAAATCCAAAAAAGCTGGCAAGACAAGGCTCACTTCCCTCCACAGAAACCCATCTTGTAGCTGAGTTCCTTGTGAGGCTGGACAGCCGCTCTCCACACTGTCCCAGTCCTGCCACACTGCGGCTTTATCTGCTTGACTCTGATGTGCATGTACAGTACAGAAGGTGGAAGCCAGAATCAGGCTTCCTAGACACACAGAAGTTGAAGTGGGGCCGAGGGTACATGGAATGTGGGTAGAAATGACACTGGGTCTTGAGGGCTGTGCTGGCATCATACTTGCTAGATTTCCTTCCTTGCTCTGGGACTTTGGGCAAGTTGTTTTATTTCTTTTACTCAGAGCTTGTGATTGAGAGTAAGGAATCCCAAGAGTCATCGTCATGAGAGAGTCAGTCTAGTGAGAGCATCTCCACTGCCGCGGGATAGATCTTGACTAGCCTTCTTTAATCTTCCCCTTCTTTATTTTCTCCAGCCGTTCCATAGAACCTTTGCCCTTAGATTAGGAGGTCCCCATTGGCTTTAGCTAAGGAGCTGTTGTCAGAGTGTTTTGTTGTCACTTCCTTCTCATCTCCTGCATTTGGAGCCATCTTGAGAGATTTGTCCTTCTGCAGATGCTGTTCTTCCAACAATCTTCCAGGCACAAGGTTCACGGAGATGCCCGTGCCCTCAAACAGACTGCCTTCAAGGCCTCTCAGGCTTCCCATGGAAAAGCCTTTAGCACTTCTCGTATGTTATATTTTCCTAAATATTTTTGTTTCTATTTTTCTTGTATGTGCGTGTGTGCATGTGTGTATGTGGTGTGCATGTGTGTGTGTGTGTATGCATGTTTGCATGTGTGGGGGTTCCTTTTGTATGTGGGGGCCCAAGGTTGATGTCGGGAGTTGTCCTGGCTCTTCTCCCTTATTCAGTGCGGCAGAGTCACCCAGTTCAGCCCAGAGCTTGCTGATGTCTCTTGCTGGTCTCCCTAACCAGCTTGTTCTGGGGCTTTCCCATCTCCACCCTCTGAGACAGGAACTAGAAGAGGTCATCCATTCTCACCCGGCACTTATACACACTCTTGGAACCAAACACCATTTAACCACTGAACCATCTCCCCAGCCCACCCTTCCTTTCTTTTCTTTCTTTCCATCCTTAAAGCAAAGGCTCTCAGCTGGGCGGTGATGATGCATACCTTTAATCTCAGTACTCAGAGGGCTGAGACAGGCGGGTCTCTGTAAATTCGAGGCCAACCTGGTCTACAGACAGGCTCCAAAGCCACAGAGAAACCCTGTCTAGACCTCCCCTACAAAGGCTCTCTCTCCTTTTAAAGGATTTATTTACTTTTATTTTATTAGTGTTTAACCTACATGTATGTCTGTGCACCGCATACATGCAGTTCCCATGGAAGCCAGAAGAGGGCATCAGGTTCCTAGACCTGGAGTTACAGATAATTGGATACTGGGAACTGAATCCAGGTCCTCTGTGAGAGCAGCCAGCACTTCTACCTGCTGAGCCATCTCTCCAACCCCGGTAGCTTATTAGATGTAAGAGTCGATCTTATAAGAGTAAAGAGTAAGTAATCTAGAATTCTAGTCAGTTCTTATTTTCAGTACTGGGCATTGGACTCAGGACCTTATGCATACCAGGGAAGAGCTCTACCACGGAGCCCCAACCCTCTTTCAGCCCTTGAATGTTGCTTTCCATCCTGTGGCTTGCCATGCTTTTCCAATAGTTCTCCACTGATTCAAGTGCCCTCAGGGCCAGAAGAGGGTATCAAAGCCCCTGGAGCTTGCCTTCCAGTCAGTTGTAAGCTGCCCAACATGGGTGCTGGGAACCAAATGCAGGTCCTCTGCAAGAACCCCATGTGCTCTCAAACCCCGAGCCATCTCCCCAGCCCCCATCTGACAAATTATGATACTTTGGATACCTCACACACAAACTTTCTGCTTGTGAAAACTGTGGACTTCACAGCAAGTTTCTAGTAAAGATGTTGCTAGCTCCAAGGGGAAATGGCCTTTGTGCTTCTGAGCATGTTGCTAACATGCTTTCCAAAGGAGCTAAGCCATTTTGTGTTCTACCATCAGACAGTTAGGTGAGAGGAATACTTTTATGTAAATTAAATTGCATGAACACAAAGTTCAACACGAACTCAGACAGCAGAACGAATAAGTTGGTCTCATTGGTCACAAGGTGGAAGTACCATCATTCTCCTTGGGACAAACAAGTCCTTTGTTCTAGTTCCTTGCAATGAGATCTGTGGCCCAGGCTTTCAGTGCCTGTGGGATTTGCAGGAGTCACCTTTATTCTCCAAAGCCCGGAAGGGAAAATGGAATGCCAAGCCTGCCCCTCCATGGTTGGCATTTGTTCCGGATATTCTCAGGAAGCCATCTGGCGGGAAGGGAATGTCAGCTTCACCAGGGAGCCATTTGCTTCTAATCTCTTTATTAATTGCTCTGGGAGCCTGAGACAGATTAAACGCTGCATCACAGAACCACTACTTCTCTCATACACCTCCCCAGCACTTTGCTGGACCGTGCTGTTCTTAAACTAGGCTTAATGACCTGGCTGAGGGACAGTGACACATAGTTCTTAAGACAGTCTACCTCTGGGCCGCTTTGCTTACTAGCTTCCTGATATCGAGCCAGTGTCCCAACCTCTTTGAGACTCATGACCTCATCTGACAGTGGGTGCTAGTGGCGCCTTTTTCCTAGGCGGCTGTGAATTGATACATGTTTCCATTTGGAGCCCAGTGTCTGGCACATCCTAAGCCCTGGCCACAGGTGCAACCCATGGTGATGGTGATCCTGGTGCCAGTAATAGCGATGGTGACAACAGTTAAGGGCACACTTTTGTGACAATGAGTAAACCTTGCAGTTGCTCACCTGCAGTTCGCCTCTCCTTACCTCAGTGGTTTATACCAGTGTGAATACTAGCCTTCCTCTAAAGCAGGAATTACTCCATCCCCAGCACCACCAAAATTATATATAGATATAAAAGCAAGCCTCTGGCAAAATCTGGCCTGCTGCCTGCTTTTCTAAATAAAGATTTATTCAAACAGTAGTGCTCTTTAATTGTTCTATTACCTATTACTACTTTTGCTCTATAATAACAAAGTATCAGTGCTAGAGACCTTATAGTCTTATGACCTTAGGCATTACACACCAATAATGTGTGTGTGGCCTTTTATAGAAGCTGTTTACTGATCCCTGGTTATCAAAAGTGGTTGTGAATGTTCAGGAAGATGCCTCTCCATAGCAGCTGGCTGCAGACAGGGGGCTAGCATAGTAGAGCTGTGGCAGCCAGGTGCCGACCTTCCATGAATGTGGAGCTGTCCCCCTCCCGTATGCCCCACCTCTTTCCCCTGTCTGACTAGAGAAAAATAGAGGGAGCAGCTGAATAGGGATAGTTTAATGGCTTTCCATAAAAATATATTTTACATGTGTATTTTTATCATGTACTATATATTTCCATATGCACCAGCTTTTACACACATGCAGTAGTCAGCAGCAGTGGGTCTGAAAGCTGTGCCCTGTCCTGTACATTAAGAGTGGCTTAAGTTCATTTTTAAGGGTAATTTTGACATGATTTTTCTCTTGCCTGATGACTTCAGATGAAGACATGACTCCCACAAAATAGGCAGTAGTGAATATTATCTACATCTAGGGCAAAGTAAAACTGAAGAAGTGTCATATCCTAACCACTGACAATAAATCCTAAGTGCAGATAAAGCCCTTCTCCAGCCATAAATGGACGGAAAGTGTTCTATTCACAAAAGCTCAGTGGGATCATGTCTCTTTTCATTTCCCCGGGCACACATCTGTCCTCGAAAGTGAAGCACACACATAGCATTTACATCTGGCCTTATTTATTGCTCTGGAGCTGATGCAGGCAGGTCACCTTGCAGAGTGCAGAGAGCCACCCCTTTCATTTTGCAGGCAGTGTATATTGATATTAATGTCACCTTCTCCCACTTCTCTCTCTTGGTTGTTGTAAGAATAAATGAGCTAAAAGTAGGAAGACACCCCAAGATGCCAGATGCAGCAGGCAGGTACAGTGGAATCTGAGTCCATTCCTTCTATTTCTGCCAAGAAGTGGTCATCATGGAGCTCCCTGCAGGAGAGAGAGGCTCCTGAGTGTGAGGACCCAGCCAGCTTCTAGGGGGGTTAAATATAAATATTTGTAATTAGAGTGTATTATCTTCATTGGAAGATAAGCAAATTATTTTCCAATTTAATGAATAAGACACTTTTAATTAACTCCAGTAGAGAAATGTGCATTCAAGTTTTAAAGTAGTCAAAGTTTGTGTGACCCACCTTCAAGTTTTGTTTTAACTGTGTGTTGAAATTTTATCTTTGTATGTGCTTGTGGTGTGGTGATGGAACACAAGACCTTATGCATGCTAGACAGACACTCTGCACCATTTGGCCATTCCCCTTTCCCAGGCCACAACAGAATTTTAGGAGATGAAACAAACCCAGTGGTGATTTAGACAAAATCACCTTCATTTCATTTTATCTACTTCTCACTAGGTGGCTCTAGCTGGCCTCAAACCCACAGCAGTCTGCCTGCCTCTGCCTTCCAAGTGCTGAGATTAAAGGCGTGCACCACCACATACAGCTTTGACACACTCCAGGAGGCAGTTAATGCCCCAGAGAGCCTGGGACTTAGCTCTGGTTCCAGACGGCTCTGTGTTCTCCCAGAGCAGAGCCTCAGTTGGTGTGACTGGTGAAGGAAGGACCTTGATAGACATAGGCTGCCTCATTGACCCCTAACTGCCCTTCTGCCACCCGCCTTGCTCTGGTCTAGCACTGTCACCACTGTCTTTTGGCATCCTGGCCTCTAGCCCATGCGTCTCTTTGAGCTCAGACCCATCTGGGTCTGCTTTGTGTGGGCAGACTAGGTTACCTGTCATATCATGTGGCCAGCCAGCCCAAGGATCTGCTTAGAATCCACAGGCTGACAGCTAGAGCAGATGTGGCTAAGGGCATCTGGAATGTTCTCTCTAGGTCCTGTCCAAGAGCATTGGGCTTCATGAAGCCATGATTAAATTAGCCCAAGAAATATATCCTGATTCTTGAGACCCTGGTCTCTTTTTGGTTGACTTGATTTGGTTGGCATATGTGTAAATTAGTAAACTTTGTGTGTGGGGTGGGCAGGGGTGGAGAACAAGTGCCTGCGAAGACCAGAAGAGGGTGTCTGCATTCCTGGAGCTGGAGTTACAAGTGGTTGTGGGCTGCCTGGTATAGGTGTTGGGAATTGAACTTGGATCCTCTGCAAGAGCAGTATGAGCTCTTGGCCACTGAAACATCTCTCCAGCTATAAACTTTATTTTTTAAAAGCAATTTTGTATTCATAGCAAGATTAAACAGAAAGTACAAAATTCCCATACAATTCCCATCTCCATATAAAACTACCCTCCTAATCATTTTTGTGTTGCTGGGATTGAGACCCAGGACCTTGCTTGAAACTCTGTCACTGAATATATCCCTAGTCTTCCCCGCCATGGGACTCCATGGCACAGTGCCTTATTCTAGGCTCTTTATGATCACTGAATTCTAAGTAGTTTGTTGCCTTAAGGTGGAAAGGAAAACATACACTGTCAGAAAAACTTATGGGGGTTGTCTGGATCTCAAGGCATGCTGAAGTTTCCCATCAGTCCCTCCTATCCCGACTTTGCTGTCTGTCCCAGGGCAGGTGACCCAGGACCATGCACAGCATCAAAGCTCACAAACAGGATTAGCCCCATCTTACCCCTCCCTTTGTGTATCAAAAGCTACTTCAAGTTCCTGGGGCTGAGAATCTGTATCTGGGTGGGGTGTCATCCCTGGTGTGACATACTGAGATATGGAGCATGGGGATACATATAGTCATGGTTGCCCCAGGGGACTAGCCCTATGGACCATGGAGAGAGGAAAAGAGAAAAGGTTGGATTAAGGGGACATTGTGAGCAGAGCAGAGATGTTGCCAGGTTTCTGTTACTCTAACAAATTCCTGAGAATATCAGTTTGTAGAGGAAATGGTTGAGCCCACAGTTTGGGAGGCTTTAGCCTTGGTCTCTGGACCCATTGATTTTGGACCTGTGTAGCAGCTATGTGGTGGGAGCATTTGGAGGATGCTGTTCACCTCATGGTGGCCAGGAAGCAAAGAGAGAGGAGAAGGGCCCAGTTTCCAGTAAGACTTTACCTCTCTCCCCTGGGCCCTAGCTTTAGAAGGTTTTGCCACCTTCCAATAAACTCATAAGCTGGGACCAAGGCACATGGCATCTTGGTCACTTTCTTGGTGCTGGGACAGAATACCTGAAAACAGCGTAAGGAAGGTGAGGTTTGATTGCGGTTCACAGTTTTGAGGCTCAGTGTGTCAGGAGAGGCATGGGAACAGTGATGGCCTTGTCTAGCAGCATTCTCATGCGAGACCTTGTCTGTTCACATGGCATGTGCCAGGAAACAGAGAACATGGGCCAGAACCAGAGTTGCTACAACTTTCAAAGGCCAACCCCCTGCTCCAGCCAGGTCCTACCTCCTAAAGCTCATAGCATGACCTATGGACACTCAAGACCAAACTTTAGCAGCGGATGACATGAAAAATATCTACAACAAATACATTTTGTCTGAGACTCGGCCCCCATCTGCTCTTTCTCACTGGACTGTCACTAAGCCTGTTGCTTCTGCCTTCTGAGAGCTCTCACCTAATAGGATGTGTGGTGTGGCAATCAAAAGAGCCACCTGGGAGTCAAGTGGGGCAGTTTAATAGGTTTACTGACTACAAACAATGACTTCTGTTTTAGATTTCAATGCCAAGGAAGTGTATCAGGAGCTCTTCTAGTGGACACTCCCATAACAGGTGTGAAAATGTGCTTTTGGAATGGTTTGTTTGCAGGAGATGATGCCTCCTGAATGTACGCATACCTTCAAATGCTAGTCTAAGGCGTTCTCAGAAAAGCAACAATTCCCTCTGAAATGGCCCATTACATGAAGTGCATGTGATTACTGCTAATTCACTTCTGCACGTCACATGAGCTGTGAGTCTGGGGTTTGGTGCAGCGCCTCGGAATGCACCCACCTAAGTTTATGGCTGTGCACACAGCAGAAGGCACTTTTATGGAAGGCGTTCCATGTAATTCCAAACAATTTAATAGAAATGTAATTCGACAGGGAAAACTACAGTCCCTTGGCCCTTTCAGAGTGCAGATAATGTCCCAGATTAAAGGGCTAGAGCTTTGTTCATTACAGTCAAATACTGTGAGTGTGTGAATTACCATTTTCCTTGCCGTTGGTCCATTTCAAAAATGTACCATTTTCCCATTATAATAACAGGCTACATTTTCTTAGAATCATCTCATTATGATTGCTCCTGTCTTTCTAGTTTGCAAATAAAAAGCTTTTGTGGTGATAAACTAGTTGTTCCCAAGCAGCCTTAATCTCTGCTTCTGCTTTTGAACTGCCACAGGTCAGGCCCTGCGGAAGGTGGAGAGAAGCCGGTCCTGCTCTCGGGAGAGAAAGGAGGTAACTGCACCCACTGCTGTTTGCAAGAGCCTGGAGATGGGAGGGTGTGAGCAGGCATTCTGTGACCTCCTTCTCCTTTCTCTTGAAGAAGAAAGTTCCCAGACCAAGTCCTGGGCCAAGTGAGAGCTGGCAGCTAGACATGTCAGCCCATTGTCACCTGTGATGATGAACATTTGCTGAGCACATCTGCTGGTGTGACTTAGGCTCACTCCAGATCTCAGTGGCATTTAGTCTCTGAGTCTGTGAGTCGGCAGTCCGGCCTTCCCCGAGGGTCTTGCTGACAGGCCAGGCTTCCTGCTCTCACTAGGGCTTGCTGGTGTCTGTAGGACTTGCTGGGTACAAGTCAAGGCACCTTATTCTCCACAGGCTGTCTGTCTCTATCTCTAACCATCAGTCAGGTGTGCTCACTGGGAGTTTCCAGGGTCGAAGAGGAGGAAGCACCAGCTGCAAGACCTTCTGAGTCTTGGGTTTCCAAAGGGTACAGGTTCACTTCCACCTCTTCTAAGAATAAAAGGTTGGTTTTCAACCTCAGCTGGGTCTAGGAGCTTCAAACCAAACCATAAGGCAGGACAGGTTTAAAGGATGTTGGAAATAAGCAGAAAGGAAGCGGGGAAAGGGTGGGGAATTGGCTTTTCTTTTTTCCCTTTTTCTTTTCTCTCTTTCCTTTTCTCCTGAGACATGGGCTCTAAGCCCAGCATCAAATAGTCTAGAACTTACAATAGAGCCCAGGCTGGCCTTGCACTAGAGACCCTCCTACTCTTCTTAAGTCCTGGAATTACAGGTGTGTGCCACCACACCCAGATCCAGGCCTCACTTCCTGTCTCTTTGGTTTTGAGCCTAGCCTTTAAAGACTGAGCCTTCTCTCCAGCCAAGGACTCACTTTGACAAAATACTTGGCCATTCTTGAAAGCTGCCCCACTGAGCCTATTTGCTCAGGACCTCAGCACTGGGTCTGAGGGATGTGCATTGTATACTTAGAAGAGAAGTGGCCCAGGATCACTGCACTACAGTCTGAGAAACTATCATTAGGCAGAGGAAGTAGAATTGAAGGGTAGAAACCAAGTCTCCTAACCCTGTTTACAGTATCAAGAAAGGCTTGCTGGGGGCTGGAGAGATGGCTCAGAGGTTAAGAGCATTGCCTGCTCTTCCAAAGGTCCTGAGTTCAATTTCCAGTGACCACATGGTGGCTCACAACCATCTGTAATGGGGTCTGGTGCCCTCTTCTGGCCAGCAGGCATACACACAGACGGAATATTGTATACATAATAAATGAATAAATATATATAAAAAAGAAAGGCTTGGTGGGCTCAGGAGATGGGTCAGCAGTCAAGCAGATGCACTGATCTTCTAGAGATCCATATAGGATGTATATTGTAACTCCAGTTCCAGATCTGACACTCTCCTGGCCTCCACAGATGCCTGCACTCACCTGTGCATACCCACACAGGCACACACATATGCATAATTAGAAATAAAATTAATCTTAAGAAAAAAAGAAAGGTGGATAGGCCTATAATCTCCACTCTTGGAAGGTCAAGGAAGGATGATTCAAAGTTCAAGGTCAGTCTAGCATGTATAGTAAGGCCTTGTCTAAAGAAGCATGAAAGGAAAGAAGTCTGTGTGGAGATGATAGATAGCTGCCTCTTAAAGAATGAGCAGGAGGTTTTTAGTTCAAGGAAACAACATGGTCAAAGTCAGACGTGAGAAAAGAAAACCTTTAAACAAGACCTTTAAAACTCAGGCAGCTGGGAAGTGACATAAGGACCATATATTACCATAGGGTTCTTTGATCAAGTCCTGTGTTTCTGGGGATGGGGGACTGATGGAATAAGTCAGGCTTTCCATTCTTTCTCCTTGTACCCTCTCTTAGCAATGGAACCTCTTCATTGCTACTTTCCCCACATCTCCATTGTACCAATTGCCTGAGAGCATTTCAGATTGTTTCTCTTCTAAACAGTGCTTGAAGTAAAAAAGAAAACATGAAGCTGTTTATTTCAATGCCCAGGTTTAATTCAGGCCCTCTGAAAAAGAGGGTACTGGCTGACTGTCTCAACAGGCTTCCAGTTTGGTTAGAAAAACAAAGAACAAAGCTAATAGCACATTGCTGGTTTAGGGGATTCTTTCCCTGGTCACCTGAACTTGTCCTCCCAAACCCTGCCTTCTTGTACCCCTCCCCTCACTACTTGGTGGCACTGTGTACCCTATGCAGGTTGCCAGCCATAGATCAAGCCATGTCACCATGAAAGGTGAGAAAGATAAGCTCTCATTGTCAGGGCTGGTTGGAACAAACAGCTGGAGATGAGTGTCGTGTTCCTTCTCCAGTGAAGGTCTGTGGGCCACTCTTCAGAGGGTGGAATGCAGTTTCCACCTGGGTCAGATGAGGACTGTGCCTGTGTGGGGTCATGAGCTGACACAGTCAGGGGTGTGTGTGGGTTCCAGTGAGCTTGCTAGGCCTCATTCAGCCTAAAGTAGTGCTGTGTTTGACTCACACCCTATTAAAGTTCGCACTTCCCCCCCTTCCTTTCTCTTCCCACTCCCGTGTGTGTGAGAGTCTATACAGGTGTATGTGTACAGAGGCTCAGAGTTGAAGTTGAGTGTATTACTCTGTTACTACTATTGCTCTTCTCTTTGTAAAAAAAAAAAAAAACGGTCTCTCCCTGCTCTCTGAGTTTGCCTATTATTCCATCTAGTCTAGCTAGCCAGCTAGCCAGCTTGCCAAGGGATCCTCTGTCTCCCAGGTACTGGTATACAGGTGGTTGTCACCCCTGCCAGGCTTTTGTGTCCGTTCTGGGGAATCAGAATTCTTGTCTTCACTCTTGTGAGGGAAATGCTTTGTTCACTGAGCCATACCTCCAACTCTTGAACCTGTGATCTTCCCACCTCTGCCTCCAGAGTGTCATCACACCTGGCCTATCTGGGAGTTTTTAGCTCTTCTGCTGGGCCTCCTCAGACTAGTTCATCGAGCTCTGGCTATGGTCCAGACATATGAATTTGTTAACTGCTAGCAGTGTCCACGTGCAGCTGAGGATGAGAATGTGTTTCCAGAGCTAGAGGCAGCCCGGCCTGCTAATCAGTGTGCACACACAGCCCACCTGGCACCCAGCCTCTCAGCCACTACTGACTCCAGATACCACAGGCAGGGCTCAAGAGGGAGAATGATGAACAACACAGAGGTACCTATATAAAGCCTCTAGGAACCAAAGGAAGGACAGGCTTCCTGGAAGAGGCAGACTGAGCTGAGGTACTGGAAAGGCCACGGTTGGTTCTGAAATGTCCCTTGACAGCTGCTTTGCAGCAGCAAATTCTCTCAGTTCAGTTGGCAAAAATATTCTTGGCCTCACCTCTAACTGAGTATTCATGATTTCTGCCTGTAGAGATTATGTAGTGTTTATGGCCTCTGGTCATGAATTATTAATGGTTTTGAAATTGTGGCCATTGTAGTTTACTCAAAAATCATTAGGAAGCAGATTTGTCATACAGTGCTTTTAAAAAAAGTTAGAGAGAAATCCCAGAGGAAAGAGCCAATTTTATTCACCATCTAACCTAACCCTCCCATCTCACAGGGTGCACATTGCTGACTAGGGCACATGGTGATGGGGACATATCATCTGCTGCACAGGAACCCCTGCAGCTCTAAGAATTAGGGCCTCAATGTGCATTGAAGGCCATAGTGTAGGTTCCAGAGTCACATAGATCTCACAGCTGAACAGGTGACCTTTGGTCCCTTGATCCCTCTCGTTTTGTTTGGCAATGCCCTACAGAGAGCTAGTGTGCAGTGCAACTACCTGCTTCAATTCCAGTGACTTCTGCTCCATAGTGTTCTATGGATGTTTGCCTGTCTATTGTGTTTATTGTGTGAACAAGGAGAAAGCCAGTTACACTTCCTCTAGGGGCCTCCCTGGCTCAGGCTGGGCTTTAAATGGACTCTAGCCTTCCTACTTCCTGGATGGGTATCCCCTGGTAAGTGAGCCCTATTTAGGTTACCTCCTGAGCCTCCACTCTTAACCACTCCATGAACCTCTTGTGATAATGGACTGCCATCTTTTTCAGTTGATTGGAGATTCTAAAAGCCACTCGTCTGTAAGCTCACTTTGTAAAAGACTGTAAAAGCCATTTAACTCTCTTATTTAGAAACCTGAAGCTTGCCTGCTTGCGCACGCGTGCACTCTCACACTCTCACACCCCTTTCTCTAGATGCAAGAAGTGTCCTTTGCTTCCCAGGCAAAGTCAGAGAGACTGGATCTCAGGAGCTAGCCCCATCTGTCAATTCAGTGTGCCACCAGGTTCATACTCCTCCTTGCTCTCTTGATGCTTTTGGAGTCACTATTCCTGTCTGGGAGCCCCATTCAGAGGCCAGGGATGTGTGGGGCTGGGTGGGATCAGCCATCCAACCAGTGCTGGAGATATTTGGGAGAAAGGGCTGAGGATGTGGCTCTATGACAAAGAGCTTACCTAATATGTCTGAGGCCACAAGTTCATCCTCAGCACAGCAATTAAAAAAAAAAGGAATAGTTGAAGGTTTACTGTGCTCCTGATAATAGTACTCAAGAGACTACCACTAATGTGTTCTTTCAACTGAGTAGTCATAGATGTCCTGTTCCCATCCACCTACTCTCTGCTTGCTGGTTTATGTGCAGATGGGGCTCTGTGTGCATTCGTGTGCAGATGGGGCTATGTGTTCATTTGTGTGCAGATGGGGCTCTGTGTGCATTCATGTGCAGATGGGGCTATGTGTGCATTTGTGTGCATGTGCTTGCATGTCAGATGATATTGTGATATTGTGAGTGATGCCTCTCAGGTGCTATGCTGTCCATCTTTTTTTNTTTGAGTTGGTCTCTCACTGTCCTGGAAACCACCAAGTAGGCCAGAGAGCACCAGAGATCTGATCTGTCTGTCATCTGCCCAGCACTGAGATTGCAAATCTGTGCTGCCACAGCTGGCTTTCTATTTTTTTTTTTAATGATCAGGTTTAGGGATTGAACTCAGGTCCTTGGACTTGCAAGGCAAGCTCTCTATTAATTGAACTATCTCCCCAGTGAAAATAGGCATAGTAAAGAAACCAAAATAGCCTGCTCCATGCATAAAAAAGGAAAAAGTTTATTTCAAACTGCCAAGGCTGTGTCCCAGAAGAGCAAGGGGAAGCAACAGGGGAAAGATTTTCAGGGTTAAATAGGAACTGGAGAAACGGGGCTTGTGAACTGGGCTGGGGCTTGTGTCCATGGACTGGAGGAGGGGGGAGCCTAGAGACTAGTGTTGTCCTTGGCAAGTTAAATAGGCACCACAGTCATTGTTAATGGTAGAGCCAGCTGTTCCTCTTGCCAGAAAAAAGGAGAAAGATTCCTTAGCAAGCAGAAACTTTCTTCAAGTCCCTGAGGGAATGGGGACTTTTGTCTAAATGATGGCTTTTCTTGGGGGACCAGACACCCAGCCTTATTTAACACAATAGTGAGTGATTTAGTCTGGCTTCTCCCTTTGTGTTTTTGTTTGCTTGTTTGTTTTTAGGTGAGGAAAGGGTTTATTTCAGGTTACACTTCCATGTAGCAGTCCTTCAAAAAGGAATGGTGTTCTTTGAAATTGTGGTGCTGTGGGTCACTCCCAGGACAGCCACAGGCATCTGTGCCCCTAGAACCCAACTCCAACAGGTCTCTCTCTCCTTCTCTCCCCCTCTTCCCTATCCCTTCTCACTCCCTCTGCCTTCTCACACCTAACCTGTCTTGGAAGACATCCTGTAGCAGGACGTTGAGACGCCTTTGTCCTTTATATGATGCCCTTCTCTTTCCCTACAGATGTACTAGAACATGATCCTTTGTTTGGAAACTTTAGAGAGAATGCATTTCCTTTCCTTATGTCTGGAAAGTGACGCCATCCCAGAAGGTCCTGCAGAAATACCCTGTGGTGCAGCATATTCACATATGCACAGCAAACCATGACTAGCATACCAAGTGGGGTAAATACAGTCTGCAATTGCATGTCAGCTCAGATTGGATTTGGGTGCTAATTAATAACGTGAGTGTACTACTAGTTCCTTTTAATGACTGTCTAGGCTATTAATAGTCTCTTGCTACAATAAAAATATTTTAAGGGATAATCTAAAGCAGGAATTTAATACACATGTGCAAAGGCAGCCAAAGG
This sequence comes from Bramus lutescens, assembly GCA_001685075.1. NCBI lineage: Eukaryota > Metazoa > Chordata > Mammalia > Rodentia > Cricetidae > Bramus > Bramus lutescens. Next base: position 14,031 of record LOEQ01011782.1, read on the forward strand.
TAAACTCCTTAGACTAGAATAACTGGGTCAAAGGGTATGTGCTTTATTGAAAACAATGTTTCCAGTCCATCTGCTAATAGTGCATAAGAAGGGCAGAGTTCTTGATTACTGGCCAGAATCATGTGTGCCTGACTTTGAGCAGTGCCTGTGGTGACTCCTTTATGGGTCACCCTACGCTTCCCCAGGCTACTCGTCTCATTGTAGATGGCAGCAGGGCAGTTTTCTCGAGAAGGACTTGCAGGTGTGTCTAGAAGCTCACTATTGAGATCCACCTCTTAGCACTTAGCTCAGTGAGAGTGGCGATTCTTCTTGTAGTGTCTCAGTGCCACCCAGCATCCAGCAGCACATACCTCCTTCCTTCCCTGACTTAATTCTCAGCATCCTTGCAACTTGACCTTCTGGGTGACTAAGAGCTGCCCTCCTTTCTCCTGTGCATACGATCGATCTCTTGTCTCTTGGGGGAGAAAGAAAGAGTGTTTACACTAGGGGTTGAGGCTCAGTGCTAGAGCACTTGCCTCGTGTGCTCTCCGCCCACATGCTAGAAAGACTCCAGCTTTGGCGCGCGCGCGCGCGCGCACACACACACACACACAAAGAGGAGGAGGAAGAAGGCACTTAGAGAGAAAGGAACAAGTGAGCAAGAGAGTGCATGCTGCATCACTAGAGCCTGCTGTGGCAGCAGATGCTCCAAGCGTGCACTTTTACGGGAATGAAACCTTTTAGTTCTGATTTCTGGGCAGAGAAGAATGAAATCCCATTTTGGATTCAACTGCCAAATCCATTCCCAGTGTGAAATTAGCATTGTCCATTTTTTTGCACCATGAGGTCCTGGTCTCTGTAGATTTTGAGAAATTGGCCCGCAGTGGCACTTTGGGACTTTAAACAGGGCGAGCAAGTCATGCAGCAAGATAAGAAGCCTGTGACCACTGCGGGAGGGGCTCAGGTTCCTAGGCCCACTCTGCCACTCAAGTGACTCAGCCTCTGTGACTCCACAGCTCTCTCTCTAGGGCAGGGTGACACGTATTCTATAGGTTCCAGAGGGAGAAGTGCTATAAGCTATGTCTGTGCATCCTGGGAGCTCCACAGATGTTGGAGATTCTAATTTGCAGGAGAAAGGAGCATGTTTGGAAGGCAAATGCTTTAAAGCTAAGATGCCAGGCTAGCCAGATGGGTAAGGGCACTTGTTGCTTGATAACCTGAATTTGATTTCTGGGAACCACTTGGTAGAAAGAGAGGATGGACTACCACAAATTGTTCTGTGATCTACACACCCACACCCCCCCAACACACAAATAATTGTGAAAAATTGTTTCAATATCAAGAGATAGAGTAGAAGTCTTTCTGGGGGAGAGGTGAGCCCTTGTTACCATGTAGTGCCATCAGAGAGCAGCCATAATCCTTCCTGTAGGACTTGACTGACTGCTGAATCCCCAGCTGCCCTGAGACCCTAGGAGCTGCAGAGATATATCTATAAACCCAGCCTTCCAACCCCAAGTTTAACAAGGGCAAGGCCAAGACTCCCATACCAAACAGCAGAAAGAATCAATTTCTGATAAAATGCCAGGAAGGAGATTGACATGTCTAAAACCTTTCTGGTATCAGTTAAGCTTCTAGCACAAGATTAAACTCTAGGAAAAAAACCCTCAGAGAACTGCAATTTCTGAGCAGAAAAAGTCTGTTTTGGATAAGGAATGTGCCCTTGTACAGAGCATCATCAAAGTCTCTATCCTCAGATCTGAGGCATGAAATTGCCTTTAATGCTGCCTCCTCCCTCCACTTGGAAAAAGCAGTGTGTGGAATATAGAATGGTATTAGAAAAGAGAATGGTACCTACCAAGGAAAGGTGGCACTTACAAGTGTCTCAGGAAAGAAAGATGTCTCCAGGGTAAAAGCAGCCCTTGTCTCTGGGTGGACAACAGCCACATGGCCCTAGTCCTGCTGCCACCCCCGACATGATGACATTTGATTCCTCCCGTCTATGCTGTTAGCTCTCTGGTCATCTAGGTCTGTCAAAAGCCAGTGGCTTCAGCTTTATCAGATCCACACATAGTTTGTGGGCCCTCAGCCCTGCGTAAGTGGTGGTAGTCCTTACACTAGCTTCATGGAAAAGAGGGAGATTGCAGCCTAACATTGCTGCACACTTAAGAGGCAGGCGACATCAAGGTCTAGGTCAGGGTTTCTGTTGCTGTGATAAACACCATGACAAACAGCAGATGGAGTGGGCAGAGTTTATTTCTCTTCCTCTTCCACGTTACTGCCCATCACTGAAGGCAGTCAGGGCAGGATCCTGGAGGCAGGAGCTGATGCAGACACCATGGAGGAGTGCTACTTACAGGCTTGTTCTCATAGCTTGCTCAGTCTGCTTTCTTATAGCACCCAGGCCCACCAGCAGGGATGGTATCACCTACAGTGGGTTGGGCCCTTCCACATCAAACATCAATCAAAAAATTCAACACAGGCTTTCCCCCAAGCCAATCTAGTTGGAGCATTTTCAAAAATGATGTTTCCTCTTCCCAAAGGACTCCAGCTTGTGTCAAATTGATATAAAACTAGTGAGCATAATCGGGTATAGCTGGATCCAAGTGTTCAGACTCAGCCTCTCTGGACTCCTCCTTTCCCATGGCAATCCACTCTTCATGCATAGAACTCCATATGTAGCAGGGCGGCCACCAGCTCTCCCAGGCTCACTGTAGAAAGTCCAGTAAGTGTGTGCCAGGGTCTAGAGTCAGAGAGTCTTGGCTCCTCCATCCCTCAGGAAGCTTGAACACCATGGAGCCTTGGTCATTTCCTATGTAGGATGGTGATGGAAGCAGTCCCAGCCTCCCTGGGAACCGGGAACCGAACTTGACTTACTGTAGCCCTAAGTGGAGGCTGCTGGTGTCCCTGACCTTCCCTTCCTCCTTCCTGACAGTGTCTTCACTGTCAGCAGTTATAGCAGAAGAACTGGGGATCGACCAAGTCTAGTTCCCAGACTGAGACCCACCAGCCAGGTCACAAGGGAGGAGTGAGGAGTCCCACATTACCATAGTTAGAAAGGGATAATTTCTCAAAAGAAAATTAGTTTAGTATCACAGAAGACCAGAAAAAAAAAAAACATAGTGGGCAGGCAAAAGCCAGCCATCAACCGCATGGCTACTTTGTGACAGGAGTAATAGAGCTGACAGATAAGTGCAGTTCACGGCAGCTTCCGCACCAAGTGCCAGTCTCCCTTACTGGACTCAGTAATATTGGCCTAGCAAGTATAGGGCTGAGCCAGTGTGCCACATTGTACCAGAAAAGAGAAAGAGGTGTCAGCATGAGGCCCTTTGGGGCCCATTCTAGCTTCCATTTCTCTGTATGTAAAATGGTTCAGCAGGCCTTCCTTTCCTAGTTCTTTTCCCTACTATTAGATCAATGGATTTTTTTTCTCCTTTTTTTCAGATAGAATTTCACTCTCTAGCTCAAGATAACCTTGAACTCACTATGTGCTCCAAACCTATCTCGGCCTTCCAAGTGCTGGGGTTATATGTGTATGCCAGCATACCTGGCTTAGATGTTTACCTTTCTAGAACTTTGCCTATTTAAGCATTTCTTTATTGTTCAGTCAAAAGTGCATTTGGCCATAAATAACAGAAAATCCAATTAAGAAAGCCCTAAACCAGTCATTAGCAACCTTTATTTAAAGGGCTGGAGGGCCAGATAGTAAACATTTCAGTGTTTATGTGTATGTATAGTCGAGTTATTCTTTTTTTTTAATATTTGACAGGGTCTATCTACATAGCCCTGCTTGTCCTGGAATTTACTATGTATACCAGACTGGCATCAAACTCATAGAAATCTGCTTACCTCTGCCACCCCAGTGCTAGAAATAAAGTCATGTGCCACCACACCTCTCAGAGTTACTCAATTCTGTCATTAAATACAAAGGCAGGCTTAATGAGTGTGACTGTATTTCAGTACAACTTAATTTATAAAAATATGTGGCTGGCCAGTTTTAATCTGATTGAAATTTGTAGGCCTTTAGCCTAAATAATAGGATTTGTTTGGCTTTTGTGGTAAAACTGCCAATAGTCTTATGAGAAAAGCAATTTCACTTCTAATAAAAAACTTAAAAAGCTCATCTCACTTAAACCTCATGAAGAGCAAGCGTTATGCATTTGCCAGCCCTTATTTCTGCATTGTAGGTAAATGCCTCCATGTGATCTTCCAGAGCACTAATTTTTGCTCTAACTGTATCTTCAGTCTTTTCTTTAGCCTTTGATCTGTGTGGTTTCAATGGCTAAATCTTTTCTGTGCAATTTCAAATTAACTCCTCTGTTTATAAGCTCTTGTTATTTGATGGATGCAATTTCCCCATTTGTCCTTCTAATCATAATGAATATAGTTATTGGGCTTTTTGTTTGGTATTGTGTTTTTTATTTTGTTTTGTTTATTAATTTATTAATTTATTTATTGGTATCTTTCGAGAAAGGGTCTCACAACTCAGGATCCTTCTGTCTTGGCCTTATATTACCAGAAAAACAAACAGGGAGTTATGTGCCATCGGGTATAGCCTCAGTATGTTACAAGGGTTCTATTTACATCACTGTGATTTTCTTTGGTTATTTTTCATAGTTATTAAATTGTCCCCTCTCATTCCTGTTGTTTATTTTTCTGCTCTTTGGATGATTGTAAATTTGTACCTTGATTGCCTGTCTTTTCTCTAGATCCTGATTTTGTTGTTTTGTTTTTTAATGTAATTTATCACCAGTGATTGTGGGCAAGGGATGGAATTTGCTGCAGTAATGGGACACTGATCTATTAGTTGGTCTTCTGAGCCCAGGACCCCGTTTCCTCCAGCTATGTTTTGCCTTTCTGTGCCAAAAATCCACTGTTATAGTCCCTGAACACTGGGCAGATGGGAGGACTACCTTCTGCCGCTTCTTACAGTTCCCATCCAGTCTGACACCAGTTTGGGGCCTCTATCTTCCTGAAGATGGTGCTGCTTCTAGGTTTGGAGCAGCACACGACAGCTCCCCTGTGCCCAGCTCCTTCTCAGCTTCTGTCTGCCATCCAGTTCTCAGGATTTCTTAACATTTAGAATCTACTATTTGGCGCCCTCTCTTTTGCCGAGGCTGTCATGGGCTTCGGATGGTGTTGCTTGTTTGGATGTGGGTAGGAGGAGGCTGCTGTGTAAACAACTTCTCTGCCCGAGCTGAGCCAACCTGACCAGTTCTCAGGGTGACTTTCTGTGGGATTTCCACCTTCTCTGCCACCTTCCTGTCTCAGAAACCATGAGGAGGCCCAGCTGTGGAGCAGTCAGTATAAACTGGAGGGACAAAGTGTGGTCTCTAGTGATGGACTAGTTTAGATGCGCTCTCACTGTAGCCTGCATGACAAAGTCTCTTCACTTCATGCCTCAGCTCCTCGCCTGTCAAATGAGGGCAGATTATAACAGCCACCTCATAAGCTAATGAAAGTGTCCATTGAAATAGTGCATGCCAAGTGTGCAGGAGGTACTTAAACACCTCCCCTCTCTTGTTCTGAGCAAACATTCCTTTTTTCTCCCTTCCTTTGTTGACAGTGTTTCAGCTTGCCTCCCAAGTGCTAGGATTACAGATATGCACCACCACGCCTAGCTGGGAGCCAGTGTTCCTGGTGCACTTGTTGCTTGTGTTGTGTCAGTAGTTTTTGGAGCTATAGCTTGTTGTTGGCTTTGTGCATATGCATGTGTGTGTGGATGTGTGCAGAAGCCAGATGCCAATGGTGAGTATCTTCCTTAATTGTTCACCATCTTATTTGCGGAGACGGGGTCTCTCACTGAACCTGTTTAGCTAATGAACTCCAGGGATCTATATGTTTTTGCACTCCCTATCGCAGTGCTGGGCTTGCAGCCGTGCATAGCCATGCCTCACTTTTACATGTGCTAGGAATCAGAATTCAGGTCCTTAGGCTGTGCAGTGGGTACTTAGTGTCTGAGCCGTCTCCCCAGCCTCCATACTGTTGACTTTAAGCCCTGTCTTCTTCCCTGTGTACTTTCCTTCAGTCATGCTTCCCCTTCTAGTGCCTTTCCTTGTCTGGGGCCTTTCCCTTCCCAATGCAGTCTATCCAACCTTCCTTGGTTCATCTCTAGCCTGTCAAAATTGTCCTGAACTTAGATTTCGTCATCCATTTTTTTCCTTTGTCTCATCCCATCTAGATGTCATCCTCAGACTTTATAAACAGCCATTGATAAAATTATGGCCTGGCCTAGGATGAGACCAAGGACAAAGTCTCATGACATGCCTTCCTTCCTAGGAAGAGTAATTTAAATGGCTAGGTAAGGTGATTAATTTGTCTAATACCTGTAATAGTATGTCCCTGTGGCTTGATTATGATAATATTAGCATGGTGGGTATTATTTACCATGGCTAGGCACTGAACTAAGTATTTTCCATGTAATGCTGCTATTTCTTACGGTAGCTCTGCTAAGTATTGTGTTACTCAGGACTTGTATTTAAAAAATGAGAATGCTAACACTATCTGGAGGTGCAGAGGTGGACTGTGTACCACAATGCAAGGCTCTGAAGAAGGGTTGCTTCTTAGAAGCCCAGAGCAGAGTGTGTATGTTGGGGGTGGGGGGTCATGAGCAAATGGACTGCAGGCTCCCAGGACATCATCTTCCTGCAGCTCTTATTTTGCTAGCTTGTTCTTGCTATGGCAGTCTTCGTGCTTGGTGTAAGCTAACTTTCTAGCTTACTTTCTTTATCTCTTACTTTTTCTTTTCTTTTCTCTTGAGACAAGGTCTTGCCACATAGACCCCACTGTCCTGGTACTTACTCTGTAGCCCAGATGGGTCTTAAACTTATCTAATCCTCCTGCCTCATCCTTCCAAGTGCTGGGATTACAGGAAGGCGCCACTGTGACTAACTTAGCTTTCCTGCTATCTTAGTTCATCTGGCAGAAAATTCAGTGACTTCTAAATTTGTTCATCCTCTTTCGTGAGAGTAGCTAGGCCTCTAATCCCAGCACCCAGGAGGCACAGGCAGGACGATCTGGGCTACATATTGATGGAGGGAGGGAATAAAGCAAGGGGGAAAGGAAGGAGGGAGGGACGGAGGGGGAGAGAGAAAGCATGAGAGAGAGAGAGAGAGAAATATCAGCTTCTTCCTAGGTCTTCTAATACAAACTTCCCAGATTATTGGCCCACTCTGGTGTCTGCTCCTGGGCCACCCACAGCCAGCAGCATGGTCATAGGTCCTGACCTAGCTTCCAGGAATCTTAGGCTGTGATCTTGTGACTGATAGAACAGGGTAAGTCCACAGTCCAGCTGCTTGTTTTAGTTTGACAAATGAAAGGTCCTCAGGCTAGATGTGCCAGTGTCTGAGGCCTGTGATGCCAGCCCCTGTCATTTGTGCTCATTGGGAGCCATGGTCATTTCTTTTCTGGAGCTTGCTTGGCACCTTGTCTTTGCCAAAGTCTCAGAACTTCCAGTTTGATGGAGGCACTGATGTGAAGTCTCATTCTAGACCGGGGAGTCAGTGAGGCTAGGCTCCACCTCACACTCTGCCTCCCCACGTCTGCAGCTGAAGAACAGGGAGGATAGTGATGGCTGCTTTGTAGTTGGGATGATCTGGTGACCAAATGCATGTAAACCCTTGGAAAATCCTTCACTCAGCACAGAGCAGTGAGCCCTCCTAACTATGCAGTAGTGTAGAAATCCCTGAAGAAAGCTTCAGCCTCTAGGATGGGGACTTCAGGAAGCATTGGTGAGCAGAGAAGGGATCAGGAGAACAGATTCAGCCCCAGCTACAACAAAAGCTTAGGGGCCACAAGCAGTCCCAGTTGAAGGGAGATAGCACATGGTGTTGATGTGGCTGCTCATGTGACCCTGACTTTATAGTGAAGACTGTATTATTGTTCATTCATTCATTCACCAAAAGTATTCGCTGAATGCCTGCTATCTGCTAGACACTCATCTAGGAAGCAGATGTACTCTTGGAATATATGCCCTTGTGGTTGGAGGCCAACTGAGCAGTACATACAATGTGAAGGGCATCAGAAGAGCAAAACCAAAGTGGGGTGGAAACAACATGAGTGCTGCTGAAGAATGAGCTTAGAGGAAGGAGTGATAACCCAAAGGGGCTCTAGAAAACAAGAGATCTGCACAGGGAACAGCATGGGCTAGAGCAGTTGACCCGAGCGAGCCCTGTAGGGTCCCAGCAGAGAAGCTGGCGGCTGTTTGGGGGCAGCAGGGGAAGGCAGTGGGAAAGGGTGAGATGAGAAGAAATAGAAGGACTGGACCTTTTGAGCAGGCAGATAAAGCTAGAAAGGTTTTCAGGGAATGCCAAGAGGTAGCCCAAAGCAGGATACAGGCATCTCCATCTTACCATTGCATAGGGCACAGCCGTGGTACTCTGAAGGCTATCTGGAACAGAAGAGCCATTGATACTATTTACTTACTTATTTTGGAGGCGAGAGGGTGATTTGATTTGTTTCTCAAGTACCACATGAAACCAGCCTCCTTATAGATGAGGACTCACTGTTCACCAGGCTCAAGTGCTGATTACTTTTCCATCCTTCCCTAACCCCTCCTGGAATAACTGTTGCCTCTGAAACCTAGCATGTGTTCTTCTAGACCTTTCTCCATGTGTGTGCAGGGGTGAGTACCCACAAAATATGTGGAGCATTTGTGGTGGTTTTGGCTTTGTGTTTAGCACAGACAGTATCCCTCTGAAAACACTGTTTTATAGTGTACAGTGGAAGTTGTGATTTGTCTTCACTGCTTGAACTCTTCAAACCTATTATAGGTGACTTTTGGCTCATATTTTGAACCTGGCATAAAGGTTAAAATATATGCTGAGCTTTTAAAAAGATAACTTTCATCTAAAAACAAAACTGGGCATGGTGGCTCATAACTGTAATCCCAGCACTTGAGAAGCTGGGCTACATAATGAGTTCTAGGCTAGCCTGGGCCAGAGTGAAACCCTGTCTCAAAAAATCAAACAAGCAATCAAAGAGCACTAATGGGGACAGATATACTGCAGATGGTTTAGGTGTCCCCACTGGAAGACTTCAAGGTGGTTTCACCTAGCTTTTGATACTTTTTCCTAGGGTACTTATGAGTCTTTTCTTAGTTGGGCTGTGGGGAATAGAAAGGCCCAGTCCCACTAGATCAGATTTTGTTTTTCCAATTTCAGTGGAGTCTACCCCTTTGTTCCTTGAGTGCATATGTGAGCTGCCAGGGATACAAAAAAGGACTCACTCAGATCTGGTTGAGAGTGGGCTTTTAGAAAAGACCCTTGTTCCTTCCTGCTGGATGGAGTGAACAGGAAGCTCAGAGGCCTGGAAGGTGGTGGGCTGCACCCACTCTTAAGCATATGCTCCTTGCAGGATAAACACTACCTTGAGGGCCAGACAGACCCAGAGTCCTTCCTTTCCTTCTGAAAGCAGAGCAGTCTGCAAGCCTGACTTCTTTCCTGCCAGCTTCTGCCATGCCTAGACTGCCTCTCCAGCTTGAAGCCACCCCTTTGATAACACGCCAATAGCAACATTATAAAAGCACTATTTTGATTAGAGCAGGCCAACTGCCCTGTCACTGGTTTCCTTATTCCCTGCTGATGTTCCACATCCTGCCTTCTGCTCCCAACCTGATACCATTCTATGCTCGCCACTGTGACAACACTTTCAAGGGTTGCTGCACAACCTCAGACTGTGATTGTCACTCACCAGGCTGCCTAATTTGAAGGTGTGATGGCAGTCCCTCTTTGGGAGGCAGACCCAACCCTGCCACAGCTGCTTTTCCTGAGATAGTCTGCCCAGCCACTTCTTGCATGAAAAGGAAAGTTGGCATCTTAAAAAACTTATGTTGGCCAAGGAGATGACTTAGTGNAAAAGTCTGGTCCTCAAATTAGCACTTTTCCCACTAAGTCATCTCCTTGGCCAATATAGGTTTTTTAAGATGCCAACTTTCCTTTTCATGCAGGAAGTGGCTGGGCAGACTATCTCAGGAAACTATCTCTAGAGAACTCCATTCGAGCTAAGATTACATAGTGACACCATATCTCAAAACAAAACAAAAACTTAAGGTTGAGAATGATTCTTCCACTTTTAAGATACTACCTTTGAAGAGGACTGTCAATTTTGGAGACTCTCCCAATTCCTCCCTTCCCTCTTGTGACACTAGCTCCAGGGGATCTAACGCCTCTGACTTCTTCCTGCACCTCCCAGGGACACACATCTAATTAAAACCAGCAACAAAACCACCAGCCACCCCTCTTCTGTGTACATGTCCAGCTTCTTCCTGCTTGCTGTCATTTTTAACCGGGCTTTGCAACCCACAGTCCTGACTTCCAGTAAGCCTGGCCCCTCAGCAAATGTAGATTCAGGAACTGGGGGCTTTGTGATACACATCTCCATAGCAATCATATTTCAGATTAAAAAATGGAGATCATGGCCTAAAGAATTAATTGCATTTGGGGGCCTTGCTAGTAGACATTTGAATCTGGGTCATTGTGGGAAATCCTGGCTAAATCAGGATTAACCATGAAATATCCTGGAGGGTGGCCTTTGATGTAAAAAGTCTGGGTCCTCTGCCCTAGGAGCCCAAGGTCAAGGAGGAATCACAAACTGTCTTAGGACCCCAAGTTGTTAACATTCCCTCCCACTCCTGTGCCTAGGCCTCGGTCAGAAAAACTCCTTCCACCTCCTCCAGACCTCTAACACCTGACTGAATGCATCCTGGCCTCCACGTGCACCCTTCACCCTCAGTTGCTTCCTGATATTCCTGCCCTCTACTCAAGCAAGCACTGTGTGACTTCCTGTTAGGTTGGTATTAAGGGCAATTTCCTTGCTATGGTCACATAGCTCTTGTGGTCTGCTACTCTCAGTAGTGACATGTTTTGAACCTTTGTCCTCATGGTTGCCCCTGTTCGTTCTACGCATTCTTCTTCACCATCGTGGTGAGTCTCTTGGCCTGAGACTCCTCTCTGTTAAGACCCTCCCCTCAGCACATACCAACTAGCGTGCTCAGACCCAGCCATCACCAGCAGGAGGCTCCTCAGACCCCCAACACAGTCCCATCTCCTCTTCAGATCACTTGTAACATCAGCTCGCATTGCTGCCTGCATCGGCGTGTGTATGTGGGGGG
>LOEQ01011783.1:5166-21826 GCA_001685075.1 Bramus lutescens
GGGGGGTTCACTCTACCCCAGGCATCTTAACCTAATGAGCTTGGGTGTTCTCATGTCCCTAGGAGACATGGCCTCCTGCAGACATCCTTTTATGAATGCCCAGGAAGCAACCAGACTGCCTCTGCTATTAGAAATTGAGGTGGGCGGGGGGTGCTTCTGATTACTACTGTTCTTCCTAGGGATATGAGCAGACTGGACTGGAAATAATTAGAAAAGACAGAGACTGCATTACATTATTTACAAAAGTCTTTGATTTCTTTAGCAAGGGTAATCTTACAAAATAGGAGAGGCTTGGACTTGTTGTTTAAGGAACAGGGAGGAATTTGCAGGGCAGTTGGGGAAGAATGTTGCTCCTATGCAGATAATTCCAGGATAGTTACAAGAATCCTAGATGAATTAAATTAAGAAAAGATATTGGTTCATTTAAGTCAAGGACCCCCTATGAGACCTGGTTTAATTGCTTGCCATGGCTTATCACTTTCATCTCTACCCTAATTGGGCCAATGGCTATTTGTTTATTGATCTGTCTTTTGTCCCATGCATTCTCCAAAGGCTGAAACAAGCATTCCATAAACAGATAAAACAGGTACAACTTATGGCCCTTTGAGTTCATTTTGATAGGCTCGATATATCTCACCCCATGAATGAACTCTCAGTTTGAGGGTATCCAGGCCTAAACTCTGGGTGGGTAGGCCCTGACTCATACTCTCTCCACCAGTGGGCTATTCTGACTTGTTAACCAGGGTAGGGGGTGGGATATAAAACATAAAAGGGTGAGATGATGGGCCAAAATTATCTCAGGGCCTGTACTTTCAGGAACAGAGAAAAGTTTGGCTCGAGTCTGAAGGATGGTTTCAAAGCTACAGAGACGGGATGAGACAGCAAATTCTAGGTAGAAGCCCCTCCAGCCAGAGAAAGGGCTTGGCTGTCCCTCATTGGCTGGAGGTACCCCCACATCACATGATGTCACGTAACCTATATAAGCTGACACAATAATAAGCTGAGTTCCTCTTTTGACTTGACTCTCTATCACGTCTGATTGCCCTGCATCGTGGGGCTGTGGAATATGCAGATAGCACACTCACCTTTCCCTGGGGAATAAGGCTAAGGAGGCCTGGCACCTATTTTCCCATTCAATTTCCCTCTTTTTTTCAAGTGGGATCCCTGAGACTACAAAATTGCCACCCCAATCCGCAACCCTATACCAGTTATAATCAAACCCTAGTTGATGTCCCTAGCCCTAAGGACAGACTTTGTTGGGAGAGGGAACATCGTCTTCTAGAATTGCTGTGAGCTGTCATGGGGGTGAAGTTCTTTCTGTGGGGTCCTGTAAACCTAAAATTTTGGTTAAGTTTCAAGATTAATGTTTGGTATAATTGCAAATAGTCTCTGAGTAGTTGATAGGATTTTTTTCTGAATTTCTTATTTGTAGTTCTGGCCAGAATGTTGTAAGAAGGTGCACTCTTTCAGCTAACCGAGTTGAAACCATCTTGAACAACTAGTACCCAAAACCATTCTTATAGGAGTGCCATCAGTATCATGATATCATATCATCCAGGTTGAATCATTGCTGTGGGGCTCCTTCTTCCTGGAAACTTCAAAGATTACTGCAGTAAAATCTTTTGTCCCTTGTGGAAAACTTAAATATTATTCATATAGACGTATATGCAACAAAAGATATGATATAGACAAATGTTGATATGGAGAAAAGTAAATTTTTTCCCAAGATCTTTCTTTTGTCTCTCTCATATCAGATGGCTCCTGACATGAGACAGAAACTCTGAATTTTTCTTTAAGAACATGCTTAGATTTAGAGAAGGATAGCTATTGTCCAACTCCAAAGCCTGCTTTGATTTTTTTAAGTGAGTCTATTACTCTACTGGTTAGTAGATATAATCAGTACTATATACATATATAGTACAGAGAATGAAATATTATCCTGCAGATAACTTGTCCGCATAAGTCATTTTTTCTCTTTGTTTTGTGATCCTTTCTGGATAGTTACTGATCTTTTCCTCTTTAGGCATCCAAATATCCAGGGTCTCTTGACTTTTTTGAGATGAGCATTTTCCTGCAAAGACAAGAACAGAACCCTGTCCCAACCCTTATGAGGTTTTCTTACTATCTGTATGATTGTCACTTCTGTCGATAAGCTGTCATTTCTTTCTCAAGAGGTTTCTGCTTTTCAAATCAAATCTATATTAATTTTGATGGTATCCATAGCTTTTCTTCTCCCATGGAAACAAAAGCAAAATCCCCCTTTGTAACATATCACATCTCCTGGTTTCCAATCTGAGGTCAACAGATCTTTGAAATATACTGGCTTATTTAATTCAGAAGGCTTTTTTTATTATCCAATGTCTCGCTGCTGCCATTGTCCCTTTCTCATTAGCATTAAGAAAATTCAAGGTTAATAAAGCATTATGAAATCCATTTCTGGAGGTATTTTCCATTCCTTTCTGTTTGCTTAACACATCCTTTATAGGTTTATTTGATCTTTCTACAACTGCCTGACCTGTATGATTGTTTGTTAAAACTGTAATATGCTTTATGTTATAATAAGCAAAAACTCTTTTATTTTCTTTAATACATATGCTGGACCATTATTTGTCTTTATTTGTGCATGCATACCCATGATGGCCATAACTTCTAATAAGTGTGTGATTACTGAATCAGCCTTTTCTGAGCTCAAGGTGGTTGCCCATTGAAAACTAGAATAAGTGTAAATGGTGTGGTGTACATATCTTAATTTTCCAAAATCTGCAAAGTGGAACATGTCCATCTTCTAGATTTTATTCCTTTGAGTACCCTTTGGGTTACTCCCTGCAGGTAGTGGTGTTTTGTTATGGAAAGAGCAAGTAGGACTTTGTTTTTTATAATCTCCTTAGCTTGTTGCCATGTAATAGAAAATTCTTTCTTTAAATCTTTGATATTGACATAATTTTTCTTATAAAATTCTGAGGCCTTCAGCACACTTCCAATTAATAATCAGTCAGTTTCTGCATTACCTTTTGCTAGAGGACTTGGTAGAACTGTATGGAATCAGATGTGTATTTTGCATATGGGACAAAGCCTATTCCTGATTATATTTTAAACCTGAATGAATAATGAAGTCAATTCTCTATTGTCTGGTATAAATTAAGCAGTTTCAAAATTCAAGACAATTCTTTCTGCATATTGTGAATCAGTAACTATATTCAGAGGTTCTTTAAAATCTCTTAGTCCTATGAAAATAGCATATAATTCTACTTTTTAGACAGAATTATAAGGGCTTTGTTCCACTTTACTTAAGTCTTCTGATTTGTAACTTGCCATTCCTGATTTATTTGCATCAATATAAAATGAACATGTTCCAGTTATTGGTGTGTCTCTTACAATTCAGGGAAAGATTCAAGTAGTTATTTTTATAAGGTTAATTCTTTTACTTTGGGGATAATTGTTATTAATTTCTTCTAAAAATTAGCACAAGCTCTTTGTCAGTGTTTATTGTCTTCCTATAATTTTCATTAACTTCATCAGTGGTAAAAGGCACTAAAATCTCTGTTGGGTCTATTCCTGCTAGTTGTCAAAATCTCAAATTTTTATAATTAAGAGATCTTTTCCACATAATTTTAATTTTTTTTACTTGTTTTATATGCTAAAAAGATCCATTCTAAGATAATCTTTCCTCTGCATCTAAATTCCTGTAGGGTAAATTCTGGAAGGCAATGAGACTAGAATGCAATTAAGATTTGGATTCACCCTATCTGCATGTGCCTCCTGTAGTTTCTCTTCAACAACAGTTATTTCATTCTGTTTCAGCTCCTAATTCCCCGGGACTATTTAAGTCTTTGTCACCAACTAACATTTTGTTTAAATGAATTATTAGCTTAGGTTTTATCACAACAGTCAGCCACAGACTGGAAAAGTCTCCTAATAATCTTTGAAAGTCATTAAGAGTTCGCAATTGATTTCTCCTAATTTGTGTCTAGTGTTCTAATTTTCTGTAAACCTGTTTTATAACCTAAGTAATCCCCATTTAGGCAAAACTGGCTTCATTTCTTTAAACATTCTTTCTAAGGTATCTGTATTTGAATCAGACAGCAAAATGTCATCCATGTAATGGTAAGTAATAGATTTAGGAAATTGTTTACATATTATTTCCAATGGTTGACTCACAAAATTTTGGAACAGAGTGGGGCTATTGAGCATTCCCTGTGGGAGGATAGCCCATTGAGAGCTCCTTGTAGTCTGAGAATTATTATAAATAGGCACTGTGAAGACAAATTTTTTTCTGTCCTTTTCTTGTAAATGTATAGTGAAAAAACAATCTCTTAAATCAATAGCTACAAGAGGCCATTCTTTACATAACAGGGAAGGCAAAGGAATTCCAGGTTGCAGAGGGCCCATAGGTTGAATTACCTTGTTGACTGTTCTTAGATCTGTAACCATTCTCCACTTTCCAGATTTCTTTTTAACAACAAATACAGGAGAATTCCAAGGGTTGGTTGATTCTTCAATATGATGAGCATCTAGTTATTCCTGTACCAGGTACCAGCTGTTTTAAAGCCAGCAATTTCTCTTCTATTACAGGCCATTTTTTAACCCATATTTGTTTCCCAGTTAACCATTTTAAAGGTAGGGTTGTTAGTACCTCTGAAGGTTTGCTATTTGTTTTGTGTTCTTGTGTACCTGAATGGCTGGTGACTATAAAAGTACTCTATAATTATCTTCTCTGAAACATGAGTCTTTGGGACTGCAGGAATGTTAATATGGGTATTCCATTGCTGCAACAGTTCGTGATCCCATAAATTCACTATGATATTAGGTACATGTGGCCTCAGCCTTCCTCTCTGTCCTTCTGGCCCTATCCATTCAACACATCTTGTGCTTTGTTTCAGTTGAGATAGGGTTCCTCTTGAAGAGGCTGATTTGTATGCCCAGATTCTGGAGTACTGATAGTCACACTCACACCTGTGTCCAGTAACCCATAAATTACAATGTTATTTATAAGCACTCTTAGCTTTGGTCTTTGATCATTTATAGAAGTCTGCCAAAATATATGTTTCCTATTTCCTATTGGAATGCTTTATCCATTCTTCATGTCTATTCCATCATCAAGAACAGTATGGTTTTTTTACAGTAGGCACTGGAATTTTAATTTTCTTGGTGAGACATGTTCTCCACAGTGACTGGATCACATTTGATATGGGGGCCTGTGAGAATCCTCCCAAGGAGTTTCCAATTGTATCAGGTTGCCTTGTCTGTCTTTTGCTGATCTACATTCATTGGTCCAATGTCAGCTTTTGCCACATCTCCTATATAATACAGAAGTTTGAGACATTCCAAATTTGCCATTCCCAGAGAAGACATTATTTCTAGGGGAATTCCTTGCCTATAATTCCTTCCCAAATGTCATATTATACCCTAATTAAACCACTTGACAGTTTGTTGTCTCCCCATACCATTGGAAATTGCTTCTTCTTCCCAAGCCTCTGTATTATAGTCAAATGTCTCAACATTCATTACATGCAGAAACCATTCATCTATTGGTGCTGATCTGACCTTTAATGACCCAAGTATCTTTTTTGTATTCTAAGGTGGCAATTTCAAAAACCAGAGATTTAATAAATCTAACTTTTGGGTCTGTTACTCCTTATTATACAGCCTCAGTTAATCTTTGTAAAAAGTCACTAAAAGGTTCTCTGTGGCCCTGTTTAACCCTGGTATATAATTCAATATTTTTCTAGTTCCTGAATTCTGTCCCAAGCATTTAAATCTGCTGTATGGCATAGGGACATGGTGTGTTTATCATGCAGAGCCTGGTCCTTTGGATCTGTGTAACAGCCCTCACTAAGAATTTGATTTTGCAGAGCCTCAAATCCTTTTGTTTTCCTCTGTTCTAAAATTTTTGCCTCTTCTCACTAGTAGCATGTCCATAGCAGCTGTGGTCCATCTTTGAGGACTGCTGAAACTAACTGATACCAATTGTGTGAGATAGCCTTATTGCTTGAAGCCCACGTTTTCACCATTTCCCTAACAAATGGTCAATGCAAGCCATAAGATACTATTGCTTGCTTAATTTCCTTTAGATCATTAATATTTAAAGGTTGCCTTTTATATTCTTTGAATCTTTTAGGTTATTTAGTACTGGAAGACTTGTCAGAGGAGATTACAGGGTATGTAGCTAGCACCCTTGGTAATTCATTCTTGACTCTGACACATACTGGTGGGGCTTAATCCAGTTCTTGTACCTTTTCTCCTTGCTCATCAGCTCCAATAATTCCCTCAATTGTTTCAAATCTTTTTACCACTGCCTTTTGTAAAGTCTGAATCTCCTGTCTTACACAAAGTTCCAGTGTACTCATTGATTCATTTAGCTTCTGGTCCTTATTCTGCACATATAATTCCAAGTCATGAAATTTGTCCAGTAATGATAATGTCTCATCCTTGGACATTATTTGGATGTCATGCATATTGCCTTCCTGGAGAGATACCCTATGTGTTAACCTATCATAACTTTTTAACAGATTTCAATTGTTAAATTCAACAGTATAAATTCTTTCAGATAATTTCTCAGCACCGTTTGACATAGATTGCATTTTGTCTGTCAAATTAAAGTTATCCTTTTCAATGATATCAATTTTCAACCAGCTGTTCATTATTAGTCTGTAAAGACTCTATTATTTCTAAAAGTGCCTCATTCTTGGCTCTGTTATCAAACCATTTTCTTATGAATATAATATGAAAAACAAAGCTTAAAGGCATAAGTCAAAAACAATCCCATACCAGTTTGGAATTAGGATTAATAGAATGGTTATTTATTTAAAGGAAAAAAACTTACAGATCATCATCCCAGACAACAGCCCTCTGCATGATCAGGAAAGGAGCCTCGTAGCTGGAAGCAGAGCTAGAAGCCAGAGAGCAAGTGGAGGGCAGTCGCTGCTTTTTTAAAGAGAGAGAGACCACACCCCAGTGGGCTAGTATCTCAGCGGCTATTGGCTAAAGGAGCAGAAGGAACTCCCTCAACAAAAGCTAATCCCAAAATCAAATAAATAGATGTATAAAAAATCACATAAACCTTGCAGAATATCATCCATAGTGTAAGCAAAATGGTTATTGTATTACTCAGTGGTAATATTGTCTGTCATAACATAACTTTCAAATTTATTAATCCATTTAATTCTTTCAGCAAATTTCAGTGAATTATTGTAAGGTATAATAATCCTTACTGGCCTGCAAGTGTTGCAGTTGCAACCACGTGGCAGAGAGATGGTAGAAAGATGCAACCAGCATGCACATTACTAAACCTACATACTGACAAATATGCTTTGTTTGACAAATTAAAGAGCAATTATCAAGAGAAATTAAGGCAATTCCATATACAGAGATAGTCTTTTGGTGATCCAAATCGGAATGAAACCCAAAGTTTTCTGTCAGTCACGAGCCACAATGTGCATAGCCACTGAATGTAATGCCCCAGTGATTGTGGTGTGAAAAAATGGTGAGATGCTACAGGGAAAGTTGGGGTCCTAGGTGTAATTCCTTTACCCACCCCTAAGGCTGCACTTCCGGGCTCGGGGGCCANGTGTCCCGCGCCATCTTTCCATCCGCGGAAGAATAGTATTACTGGTAATATTATTGGTTACTAGGCAGTGGCAGGTGGGCTATGGTCAAAAAATGTACTCAGGCTGGCCAACCAGGGAGCACAGTGGTATGGGGTGTTGGTCCCAGTAAGTATGGACTTGTTTCCACATTGGGCAGCAGATGATGGGGGAACATGCCAGATGAAGATGAAGAGTGTGCAAGATGAAGTAATCTCACACTAGTTCTGAATAGGGTATAATAAGGGGTTCTTTATTTAAGGGGGGGAAATCACAGATCACAACAGGGAACAGGAATGGAATCCAGGATCAGGTGTGTGGGAGAGGAGCGAGAAAGAATGAGTAGGCAGTCCTGCACCTTTTTGATACCCAAAGCCATGTCCAACCTGGTCCAGCCTCTCAAAGGTCATTGACTGAAGGAGGTCCCCATCATATA
Organism: Bramus lutescens; assembly: GCA_001685075.1. Taxonomy (NCBI): domain Eukaryota; kingdom Metazoa; phylum Chordata; class Mammalia; order Rodentia; family Cricetidae; genus Bramus; species Bramus lutescens. The sequence continues at coordinate 13,186 of LOEQ01011783.1, forward strand.
TTAGCATGTGTATATAAAAGAAAATACAATATGAAGTTATATTCAACCATAGAGAGTTATGTCATTAGCAAGAAAATGAGTGGAAATGGAGATTATCTTGCTAAATGGAAAGCTAGACTCAGAAAGACAAATAACATTTTTCTCATATAAGGAATCTAGATTTTTACACACATGTACATGCGTATACACACACACGCATGCACACACATGCCTTGTAGGACCATTTGGGTACTGGAGGGGTCTAGCAGGAGGATAGAGCGGGGAGTAAGAGGGTCATAGAGTCAATATGGTCAAAGAGCTTGATAAACTTGTACAACAATTGTATATAGGAAAAGGAAATGTCATTCTGAAATCTGTGCTTTGTACAGTGAGTTTACGTTAATGAAGAAAAGAACCACGGGTGGAGTGAGCCCAGTGAGACTGAAAGCAGCTTCTTCAGCAGTCTACTGAAGCTCAGAACAAGGGGGGCATGGATACAGGCCCTAGCACACATTACCCCCAGATCTCACCCTGGCTCCTGGAGAGCCAGGACAGTTGGTGCTTGCCTCTGTAACTCGGACCAGGACCTGGTAGAGTGAGACACAGGCAGGCTCTGCTTTAGGAGGGAAACAAGTGAGATTCACTGGCTTGGAGACCTGCAGAGCTTGAAAAACAACAAGCCAATTTGCTGAAAAGGTGCCAGGCCAGCACAGGCAGAGATGGGGCTTACTGGTTGCTGCCTGCCTCACAGCAGGCTGTCTCAGCACCCCAGGCTCACAGCCATCACGAGAAGGAAGGGGAGAGAAGGAACTTTATTTCAGAGGCTGAATCTTCATGCTAGAATGACGAAAAAGCACTTGAGGTGAGAATTACATTTGTTGCCCCCATCTGGGAGTGTTTATTGAACAGCAGCCGGGTCAGTGCACAGAGTCTGAGACACAGCGTCCTAAGTAATGGATTAGTGAAACAGCCTCCTAGTCTCTCCCAGAATAGTGTGTGTTTGAAATTTGATTCTCTCTCTCTCTCTCTCTCTCTCTCTCTCTCTGTATGTGTGTCTGATTCTCTCTCTCTGATTTTCTCTCTGTCTCTCTCATCAGTGATAGAGAGGCTTTGTTTTTAGATTTAGAGTATTGGGTCATAACTTCCGCTCAGGGTCCCATAATGGATAGCTGTGATTTCCTTCCAATATGAAAGACAACTAAACAGAGAGGGAAATGCCCTAAGGGCCTGGAATCCTCTCTTGATTCTGAGTTCAGAGAAGTGAGGCTATTAGTCAGATGACCAGGTTCACATCCCTGGTACCCAAACCATGGTGTTGCAGGGGGATGGTGCTACAGGGGCATGGTGCTTCAGGTGCATGTATTGCAGGGGCATGGTGCTGCAGAGACATGGTGTTGCAGGGGCATGGTGCTGTAGGGGGATGGTGCTGCAGGGGCATGAAACTGCAGGGGCATGGTGCTACAGGGGCATGGTGCTGCAGGGGCATGTATTGCAGCAGCATGGTGCTGTAGGGGCATGGTACTGCAGGGGCATGGTGCTGTAGGGGCATGGTGCTGCAGAGGCATGGTGCTGCAGGGGTATGGTACTGCAGGGGCATGGTGCTGGAGGGGGATGGTGCTTCAGGGGCATGGAGCTGCAGGGGCATGGTGCTACAGGGGCATGGTGCTACAGGGGCATGGTGCTGCAGAGACATGGTGTTGCAGGGCATGGTGCTGCAGGGGCATGGTGCTGCAGGGGGATGGTGCTGCAGGAGCATGGTGCTGCAGGGGGATGGTGCTTCAGGGGCATGGTGTTGCAGGGCATGGTGCTTCAGGGGGATGGTGCTGCAGAGGCATAGTGCTGCGGGGGCATGGTGTTGCAGGAGCATGGTGCTGCAGAGGCATGGTGCTGCAGGGGTATGATGTTGCAGGGCATGGTGCTTCAGGGGAATGGTGCTGCAGGGGGATGGTGCTGCAGGGGCATGGTGTTGCAGAGGCACGGTGCTGCAAGGGCACGGTGCTGCAGGGGTATGGTGCTGCAGGGGCATGGTGCTGCAGGGGGATGATGCTGCAGAGGCATGGTGCTGCAGAGGCATGGTGCTGCAGGGGCATGGTGTTGCAGGGGCATGGTGTTGTAGGGGCATGGTGCTGCAGAGGCATGGTGTTGCAGAGGCATGGTACTGCAGAGGGTTGATTCCACAGCCTGGGTGAGGAAGTGAGCAAGCTTCCTTCATTCTCCTGGTATACACACTCATTCTGCTTTCCTATGTGTGATGTAGGCTGTGCAGTGGAAGACCCACCTGGGAGTGGGCAGCTCATATCCCAGCAGATAGACAGGTTGACAGTTCAAGGTGTTAGATTAACTCGAATGTGTTCTATTTTGGAACACCTAACTCTGACAGGGCCTGTAGGAAAATGATATGCTTTAAAAAGTGGTTTTGACTTTTAATTTCTTTTTATAAAAATGTTGAAGAAAACACACAAACAAGCAGAAGCCACCAGGCCGTGTCGCAGACTCCCTGTGAGGGTGAAGAACATTTGGTCGCAGTGGAAATGAAGCCACATGTGCTACCCACAGTAAGATAAACAAAGCCTCTTTCAAGGGGCCAGTTCTATCAGCAAAACAAAGCACATGGGGACCAGATCATTATGGCTATTCAGGCATTGTCAGTTATGTGCAGCCACTCACCAGATGCTCTGGACAGTGGAGACCCTGCTGAGAGTGGAGAGGGCTGTGGGCACATCCTGTACTAGACACAGGGAGGAAACTCAGGATGCCGAGGGTGGGTGAAGGCGGCTGCACTGGACATGGCCAAATTGTTCATATGCAGCTTCCACAGATAAACTTTCCAGTGGGGAGCTGGGGAGGCTGCTGTGTTACCGTCATGGCAGACCACACTGGTGACATTTATGAAGATGAGCATCAAGTGAAGGCAGGACTATTTTGCTGTAGGATGTTCTTCCAGCATCACTGGACTCCGAAAGGGGTGTGGGGAGTTGGTGGATTTGTTGCAGTTGTCATTTGAGATAGGATCTTGTTCTGCAGCCCATGCTATCCTGGAACTTGCAATCTTCTACCTCAGCCCCCCAGGTGCTAGGGTCACCGCTGTACCTCCTCACACCCAATGGATGGACAATTTCAATGTCAAGGAAATGCCCCTTTCAGGAGTGCCTGAGCTGGAGCTCCAGCAAGACCACCTGGTCTTCTTCTGCAAGGGCTTAGCTCTTCTTTTCTTTTATCTAACGCAGGAAGTTGGACTGGAGGGTAATCTGGCCCTGCCCGTCTTGGCACTGTGGCTTGCCCCAATGCAGGTTGCACAGGACAACCTGTGACCAGCACTTGAAACACTCTCTAACAGTTCAGAGATACCTATGTGTTCACTGCTGACACTCCATTCCTCTGTCTGAAAATAGACAGCATCCTCAGTACTCTTGCTGATGGAGTGGTATTGGGTTGAGGGAGAATAGTTTTCTCATAGTGAGGCTGTGCTTTCCCCAAACACACCGAATTTGTGTGGTAGGGATGGTGGGGGTGCCAGAGCAAAGACAACTCAGATGGGGTGTCCGGACTTGTCATACATGCCTGCACCTGTCTTCTTACAGGGTTATGAAACTGAGGCCATCTGGTAGGAAGAACAGACCTGGGTCTCCAGGGAGACCACTCTGCCAGCTAACCTGCTTACATTTCCTTCAACCGCTCAGACTTATTAACCCTGGGATTCTTCTAGAGATATATGAGTTCTTTGCTGCTACATCTATGTGCCCAAGGAAAAGGACAGGTGCCTCTCAGTGGTTGTGCGTTGCTTTACAAGAGAGTAGCTGCTTACTCTACAGGGAAGATACCTTGGAGACATTTTATTGATGCTCTGGGAAGTTGTTAAACTTCTGAGATTCTGAGATCGGTGGAAGGAGGAAGCTGGAATCTGAACTGACAAAGGGGTAGTGATCTGCTGAGTCACTGTGGCCCTTGCCTCGCTGGTAGAGCTGGACCAGTGGCTTCTAGGAGACAACAGCAGAGGGTGATTGGGCCGCTCAGCTCACGGGGCCTGTGCATGGCAGCTCTGTCTGGACCATGCTGACCCTTCTCGTCGGAGGCCTGAGGCCATGGTCCGCCAGCATGGGAGGACTCTCTCAGGCCCTCACAGGGGTGAAGAGCAAGGTGAGGAGGCTGCATCCATCTGCTGATTAAGAAGAGTCAAACTCTCAGGTGCCGCCCCTCAAATGCACCTTCCCTCTGAGAGAGACCTTAGACTAGCATTTTATTGCGACAAAGAGGAAGCAGGAAGTTGAAATGTTTACTTGGAGAAAGTACTGGCAGTTTGCCTAATCACATTAGGTGGCAGTGGTCCTGTGAATTGCGGGTGAACAGGCTGTGGACCTGACCTCCTGGCTGGGCAAAAGGGCTTTGACTTTGCTCACCTGCCCACCCTGCCTGCTGCCCTTCTGTGGGCAGTGGCCTCCCCTCGCGTCTCTACTGCAGATGACACTGGCTTCTCTTACGACCTGCAAACTTATTGCAGACTTGCTTTCCCTGAGGAGCCCAATCTCGGAGCAGCCTCTTCAGCAAGGTGCTGATTGCAGGCACACCTGTGACCCATGAACTACAGTGCATCTGTGCTGGGGACTCTAGAAAGCACTGTGTGCCTCTCCCCAGTGGCTTGCTGAGTGCCCAGTGTCTCAGGGCTGTGCTCACCTCGTGCCCTGGGCTCCCCAAAGCCAGGGTCAGTGATAGATAGGTTGGCATTGCTGATGCTGGGAGTAGTGTGGCCAAGACTCAAGGTGTATGGGTTTGCATAGTTCACCACATCTCAACATCTGTATCTGGCTAAGTGTTTAAGAGCATTGACTGTTCCTCCCAAGGACATAGGTTCAGTTCCCAGCACCCACATTGTAGCTCATAACTGCCTGTAACCCAGTCCTGGAGGATCTGACATCCTTTTCTGACCTTTGTAGGCAGCAGACACACATGTGGTGAACATAGACATGTACAGGCTACACACTCATATACATAGATAATAAATAAATCTTGAGTGTGAACTGGAGATATACTGTCTGATATAAAAGAGAAAAAGAATTTAAAGTCTGAAAGTGTGAAGATTTTGGTGTTTCTGCCCTGGGTGGTAGTGGCCAGCTCCCTTACCTAAGCCTGGGGATGATGACGACTAGAAAGGGACCTGTGACAGTGTCGTGTAGATACCAGAGTGGCACAAATTCCCATCCAAGTAAACTCGTTCTTGAACGTTGACTGTGGATTAAGGCCACTCCCTCTCATGGTTGATCTGCAGCCCCTGGCGCAGGTGGTTGGTGTGCATTTGCTTAGCCATGGAAGTGCTGAACAGGTACGACAAGGTTAAGGTCCACTTCTAAGGGTCAGATGTGCCTTTCCCTGTTCACAATGCTGTAAAATTAATATTCCTGGATATTAAATGCCCAGTCTTATTATAAAGGTTTGGAAGTAGGAAACCAAGAAAACTGTTTCTTATCCTGTGAGTCCACCTCATGTTGGAGGGAGCAATTATCCAGGTGGCACCTCCCAAGGCAGCTTCCCTACGTGCACAGTACACAGATCACTCTGTGTGCTGGCTAGTTTTATGTCAAATAGCACAAGATAGAGTCATCTGAAAGGACAGAACTTCAATTGAGAAAGTGCATCCATAAGATCCAGCTTAGGGCATTTCTTAATTAGTGGTCGATGTGGGAGGGCCCAGCTCTTTGCTGGTGGTACCATCCCTGGCCTGGTGGTCCTGGGGTCTATCAGGAAGCAGGCTGAGCAAACCATGATAGGCAGTCTAGGAAAGGGCACTCCTCCACGGCCTCTGCATCAACTCCGGTCTCTAGGTTCCTGCCCTGTTTGAGTTCCTGTCCCGGCTTCTTCCAATGATGGACTACGGTGTGGAAGCATAAGCCAAAACCCTTTCCTTCCCAGCTTGCTTTGGTCATAGGGCTTCACCCAGCAGCAGTAGACTAAGCAGGGCACATTTTAAGCGTGGTACTAATGGGGCTGCATTGTGCGTAGTATTCTGTGAGAAAGGACTCCTTTTTCATACATGGGTTGTTGCCAGTTTTTAATTTTGCACGAAGTTAGAAGCCTAGAGAACATGAATATTTTAAATCCTTGATTTCAAAATTTTGTTTTTCTAGAACGCTATTAATTTATACTTCCTCCAGCAGAACCATCAACATTATATAGAAACAAATATACCTGGGAGGCTGCTTAGCCCTTGGCCAATCAGCACAGAGAAAGAGGCACTTGGTTGATGAAGGTTTGGAATTGTTGCTTTTTATTATTTTTTTAATAATAAAATAACGGTAGTACAAGGGGGTTCATTATGGAATTACATGTTCTAGGGCTTAATCCTCAATCTGTCCCCACATTCACTGTCCTCTCCCCTTCCCCCTCTTCCTACCCATTCCTCTCATATATTCCTGTCTGCCTTCATGTTACAGGTATTCCACTACCCTCTCCTGACTCCCCAGCCCTTAGGCTGGATCCCATCCAGACCCCCATTCTAGTGTCATGACTCTCTCTCTCTCTCTCTCTCTCTCTCTATCTCTCTCATTTTAGTCTAGATTCTACTTGAGAGAACACATGGCATTTGTTTGAGTCTGGTTCATTTCTCATACATAATTGTCTCCCATCTCATTCACATCCCCGCAAATGCCATGATTTCATTTTCTTTATAGCTGAATATAAAATCCTCATATGTCCATTCATGTGCTGTGGGCATCTAGGCCTGTTTCACTTCCTGATTCTTAATCAACGATAAGCACAGCTGAGTAGGTGTCTCTGTGGCGTGTAGACTCAGGAGGTCTTTGGGTATATCTGGGAGCTGTATAGCTGGGTCATTCAATAGTAGTTCTAGTTTGAGTTAAAATTTGCTAAAGTTTTTTTTTTTTAAATTATGTGTGTGGGTGTTCTGCCTGCATGTCTGTGGAAGCACTACGTGCATGCAGTGTCTGCTGTGGTCAAAAGTGGGAGGTAGATCCCATTACAGACGGTCGTGAGTGGCCCTGTGGGTGCTGCCACTGAACTGCTGAGATAGCTCTTTAACCCCAATTTTTATTTTTTTGTTTTGTTTTTGTTTGTCTGTTTGTTGAGAAATCACGGCTCTGACGCCTGCAGTGGCTACAGCGGTTTGCATCCCTTCCAGTGCTTGCTGTCGTTTCCCGGTGGCCGTCGTTCTGGCTGTGCAGACTCTCACCGCAATTCTAGTGTGCGTCTCTGTTAGCTGAGGGCGCCGCACACTTTGACAAGCATTCGTTGTCCATTTGGATTTCTTACATTGAGAGCTGTATCCAGTTCTTTCTTCAGTTTGTTGTTGTTGTTGTTGTTGATTTGGTTCTTGTTATTTAATTTTTAATTTATTACTTGAAAATCACACATACACACACACACATACACACACTGTATCAATCACACCCATCCCTTCTCCCTCCCTTCAACTCCCACAACGTATCTCCTTTTCTCTCCATGTCTTATCTCTTCTTTTCGGAATAACCCGCGGAGTCTAGTATCCACGTGCTTATGAGGATGAGGTGATACTGGCATATGGGCATAGGAGAGTGTCAGATGCCCTGGAACTGGAATTACAGAAGGTTGTGAGCTACCATTAGGTGTTGGGAAAATTTGGGCCCTCTGCAAGAGCAGTAAATGTTTTTAACTCCTGAGCCATCCTGCCAGCCCTTTGACCTTTTTAAACTCTCCTGCAAATGTCTCCTTATTGGGCCCAGTGAACAGGGCATCAAGCAGGTCTCTCTTATACCCACTTCCTCAATGTTTCCTGTTCTCCTCCTCTGTTGTTTTCCAGTTCTTGATGACCACAGCTGGTGGTGGTCAAGTGTCTCGAATGGCTCGCATGAGCCAGCCTGACAGGAACTGATTTTCCACATACTTCTTCAGGCTAGGCAGCCTTTGTCTCAAGGAGGGCTGGATGATTACTCAATTTCTCTGCCCTCACAGTACTCATACTGATTCTATCCATCTCCATGTTCCAAGTCCCGTGAGCCAGACTGAGCCAGACTCTTCCATTGTTTCTTTAAAAAGTCTTCGCAATTCCAGCAGCTCTGGTACAGAACATTCCCCCATTATTGTAATTTCCACCAAGCCATTGTTAAGGCCTCAATTGTGTCTGAGTCATGGAGTTTCCCTTCCTTTGTAGGGCGTAAGGGGTTTCTTCTGTCACTTTCTTCTCACTCTGCCCTTCTTCACCTTCCATGGAATACCAGTTTCAGGACTTTAGGAAAGCTTCATCACAGAACAGAAAAAACCTCCCATAAAATGACTAAACAGAAGGGGCTTCAATCTGGGTAACAATTAATTGACAGCTGTGTACACAACAGAGACCTCTTGCTGAGGACTGAGCCCTCTGAAAACATGCCTCTTCCTGAAGACAGACATACAGGACACAGACTGAGTCACACAGGACACAGACTGAGAGTCACACAGGACACAGACCGAGTCACACAGGACACAGACTGAGTCACACAGGACACAGACTGAGAGTCACACAGGACATAGAATGAGAGTCACACAGGACACAGACTCAGTCACACAGGACATAGACTGAGAGTCACACAGGACATAGACTGAGAGTCACACAGGACACAGACTGAGAGTCACACAGGACACAGACTCAGTCACACAGGACAGAGAATGAGAGTCACACAGGACACAGACTCAGTCA
>LOEQ01011784.1:14374-25318 GCA_001685075.1 Bramus lutescens
CTTTCAAGCCGCCACAGCATGTCTGAGCAGTCTTCTGTGATGACGATCCCTCAACACTGAAGAGCAGCAAGCTCTCTTAACTGCTAGGCCATCTCTGCCGCTCCTTCACCGTACTTATTTTTGAGTCTCTCAGCAAAACTCAAAACTCATGGATTGGATTAATCAAGATAGTCAGTTTGCCCCAGAGCCCATCTGTCTCTTGAGAATGGGGTTATAACTAGTCACCATACCTGCCCAGCTTTTACATGGGTTCTGGGTAGTCAAACTCAGTACACCACACTTACACAACAACGGTGTTGCCCACTGAGCCACACGCCCCATGTGTGTTAATTACATCTTAACAAAACTATTAAAATTGGTATTTGAGAATTATGTTGTAAATAAAACCCTGATTTGTTTTTTTAAAAAAATCTAACAGTCTCTCCAAAACCTCCCATCATGCACAACTAATAAAAAAGCACAATCATATCCTACCCAGGAAAATTTTTCTATAGCATTTTATGGTTTCTTTGGTAGATGTTAATCTTGATTGCCACCTTGATTTGAATGAGAAGCACTTGGGAGATTTGTAAAGCTCTGGCTGTTTCTGTTAAGCTCAGCCTTGAATGTGGGCAGCACCAACTATGGGCTGGTAGCCCAGATATAATAAAAAGGAAGCCAAAAAGAAAGCTTTTTACAGGAGTAAACCACTGCTGAGGAGACCACTGACCATCAATGTGTAGGGAAGAGCTATGCAGCTGCCTGCCAGCTGTGGAGAGTGCTCCACGGTTGTAGCTTCCATAAGTCTTCGCCTGGATGGTGTGGGCTTTTCAGTTCTTCTGTTGAATTTGAATAATTCCTGCTGCTGTAAGTCAGGCCTCATCCATATTCCTGTTAATAGCCCCCATAAAAATCCATTGGTTTACAAAAAGGAAAGCCTAGCATATATTTTTTTCATGTTCCCTAGCTGACATACTGTAAGCTCTTTTCCTTTGATTATGCTTCACAGATCATATTTTTGTTCTCCCTTCAGTCAAAGTGAAGGCCCAAAAATTAATATTACATTAATAGTACCACTGAATGACTGTCTGCCATGGATCAGGAATCTACAAACAGTGGTACTAGATAGGTCATGGTAACATTATCTTACAGGTGGGAAAACTTAGGCTCAAGCATGTCAGGTCATAAGACTAGTAAAAGCGATTTCCTTAAGTCATATTATGGTTCTTTAAGTGAATATAGGTAGCTCTGGGTATTGACTTTTTTATTTCCCATAGTATGAAAGAGTATTGTTTTTCAGTACATTATTTTAAGTGAATGTATGAATTTATAAGTTTATTAGAAATAAAAGCAAAACACAAGAATAATGAATATTAATATGTTATACATATTACAGAAGAATTGAAAGTATTGTACTCCTAAGCAAAATAAAGATTGAATCCATTCCTATTTGTAAATCTCTCTGGGAATACATGAACACTACATGAAGGGTACAGAGAAAAAACAGATTTGGAGTGTCATGAGCACGCAGGCCTCAAGTGAGACATGGTGTTTGGTCTGATTGGCAAAGGTCTAGTAAGGTTGGGGTCAAAGTAGAAAGGTAGACTATATCTCAGGCTGCAGAGTCCCATGATCAAATAAGTCTTATTTTGAGAATAATTAGTAAAGCAAATTAGTCTGGCAGAGCATGGGGAATAGAGAGAGCTGAGGCTCTGCAGGACCAATCTTAGAGGGCCACTCTATTCATTTTGCGTAGTGCAGTAGGTCCCAGCAGTCTCCAAAACCACGCGTACTAGCCAACTCATTCTCCTTACCATTGTCACCAAAGAATATATGTACGAAAGCACAGTGAAGAAATGGTGTCACAGTATGCCAGCGTGGTTTTGAGATCAGAAGGAGATTAATGGCTTTTCATCATTGCTGCCCTCACCTCGGAGGTCTGAAGCATCGACATTCTGTGAGGCTGAGGGAAGATCACTTGCCATCATGATTTCTCTGAGACAGAAGTTCTGACCTGAGTTCTTCCCAACGGACTTCCAGGCATCAGCAGCTGTCTCTAGTCTCTGGTGGGCGTCATTTCTCCTTTGCAGCCAATAGAACTGGTGAAGGCTTTGAATTCCAGGTAAGTGCTGACTGGGTGAACTCCTTAGTTTACACAGTTAAAATATAGAAAATAGGAGACATTACTCTGGGTAATTAACACTTAGAATTCCCTTCTATAATAGGGCCTACACAGGGTGGCACCCGGTCCGGTGTATGCATACTATAGCTTTCAGTTAGTACTTCAATGGGACTCCTGAGTTTGTAAACAAGTGGGTCTCTGATTCTTGTACTTTGGCTCAGGGGTCTTTTATTTTCCTATTGGCTTGTCTTGTCTATCTTCAATATGATGCTTTCATTTTATCTTACTATATGATAACAAACTGTAGTTTAAGTTTTGTTGTTATCTCTTGGGAGCTTGTTCTTTTCTAATGAGAGACAGAGGGGAGTGGATCTGGGTAGGATAGAGGTTGAGAGGAAAGGGGAGGACGGGAGGAAGGAAAAACTGTATTCTGTTAAATTATAGGAGAAAAGAATCTATGTTTAATAAAAAGGGAAAGAAAGGCAATAATGTTTGAGACATACTAGAGCCCAAATTTGTGTCCACGTGACAGTAAATTGCAGTTACTGTTCAAGAAATAGAAATAGTTCTCAGGGGGTAATTTTGTTTATGCCTTTGATTACATTGATTATTAATATGGACATGAGTCACACCCTGGCTACTGACCACAGTGGGGTGGGGAGATGCTTGAAAGATTGGGAAGGTGTTATAACTCCAGCAACTGAATCTTTTCCTCCCTTTTGCCCCTCCCAATCCGCTCTTCCTGTTTCTGTTCAGAAAGGGACAGGCTTCCATGGGTGTCAACAAAGCGTGGTATATCAGGTTGCAGTAAGACTAAGCTCCTCCCCGTGTATTAAAGCTGGGCAAGGCAACCCAGTATGAGAAATAGGTTCCCAAAGCCAATCAAAGCATTAGGAATGCTTTGTTCACTGTTAGGAGTCCCACAAGTAGACCACACTACACAATTGTCACATATATGTAGAGGGCCTAGGTCAGGCCCATGCAAACTCCTGGTTGTTGGTTCAGACTCTGTGATTCCCTATGAGCCTAGTTAGATGTTTCTGTTGGTTTTCTTGAGATGTTCTTGGCTCCTCTGGTTTGTACAATCCCTCCTTCCTCTCTTCAGCAGGATTCCCTGAGCTCAGGCCAATGTTTGGCTGCAGTTATCTGCATCCTTTTACATCAGTTACTGGATGAAACCTCTCAAATGGCAATGGGGTAATCACTAATCTATGAGTATTACAGAATATTGTTAGGCATCATTATGTGGACGGTTTTTCCTCTTGCTTGGTTCTATCCTAGGTCTCTGGACTATCCAGCCTCTGGGGTCCTGGCCTCCAGGCAATGCCAGGGACGGGCTCACTTTCATAGTATGGGTCTGAGGTTGAATCAGTCATTAGTTGACCACTCCCACAATCTCTGCACCACCCTTACCCCAACACACACATCTCATAGGCAGAACCTTCATGTAAATTCAGGTTGGACATTGGCTTCATATGACTCTTCTCCATACAACTACTATTGCTATTTCTTACAAGGTAAATTATTCAGAAGCAAACCATCTTTATTTATTGTCTAGCATAGAAAGTATTTATTTCTTGTGCATCTGTTCTTGCTTAAGTGTTAATTTTTCTTACAATTGCTAAAGCTGTTATCATTTTAGAGCGGTTTCACTCACAGCAGTGTTGTATGAAAATTGTCCATTTATTCTCTGTCCCCCCACCATGCATAGCCTCTAAGATTATCAATAGTCTGAACCAGAGTGCCCCACTGGTCACAACTGCAGAGCGTACCTGGAGACATCATATTGTCCACACTCCACAGTGTGTTTCACTGTCGTTGGTTTTTGTGTTTGCTATGATACACACAAAAATGCCAAGACCAACATCAAAGTTCCCCATGTTCAGTTAATATTTACATATGATGTGGGATGTGGGTCTCTTTGTATCCGTCTGTATCTACTTACCCAGTTTCCCTGGGACAAAGAAATAAAAGGCAACCTCTGCTTTTGAGAGACTTTAGTAATATAAACAGAATATCCTCCAGATACAAAAGCAACAGTGAAAAAGTGACTGAAATGATGAAAGAATGGATCTAGTTTACAAGATACAAATACATTTAAAAAAGAAAAAGAAACTGTATCTCCAAAGACATCCAGCTATCAGGGAAAAAATATAATACCAGTGTTACATGCACAATAGAAATAAAGTATCTTGGAATAAAACCAAATGGACAGGTGAAAGACCTGTGTATAGATACCACAAAACCTTACAATTCTGCTTTGAATTTCACCTCAGCAAATTTAATACCTTTTCTGCCTCTTAGTATCTGAAAGTGTGTAGTTAATCTAGTTTCTCCCAGAAAAATAATTCCTATTAATTTTGTAGTGAGAATTTAAATGTTTTACTCAACAAACTTTATGTAAAATCGCCATGCCATGAAAGAAGGTGATATTAATGCATCATCTCTTTCTTAGACGGTATAGAAGAAGCCGCTGATGTCTGTCTCTGCAGTCACTGTATTCTCTACTGATGAAGAGTCCCACCGTATGTAGAGGCACGAAGGCATAGCTACCAGAAACTTGATGAGTATCAGAAGAGAGAGAAAGAAACTGTTTAAGAAAGTCAGGTCCAGAGAGAAGGGAACATCTCGTCAAAGGGGAGACGATGAGAAATGAGAAAAGATTCATGGTAGGGAGACTCGCCATCAGAAACATATTTGTGATGGTATTTTTCCTAGGCCCTCAATTCTTCATGGCAAATGACAACCAGCCATTGACAGGGCCTCAGAGTCTGTTACACTACCCATAGGTACTGAGTTGCAGGAAAATGAGCATACAGGGGCTAAAACTGTAAACTCAGCCTGGGTACTCCTTCCTCTTACTCTACTGAAATCCTTTGCTCATAGACAAAGAAAAGAAGCAAATGAGAGAAACATATTAGCAATGCTGGGTGTGTTTTCCATAAGAATTTAACAGCAGATTCCACATTGGTGCACTTGAGGCCTCAAGTCAAGACTGTGAAGAAGGTAATACCATCCCTACAGGGTTGAAAGTATACTATCCAAAGAACTAGGTGGCCTGAATGAGGTCACAAAACAGGCAGAAGGAATGTGATTCAAGGCCACGTGAATCATCTCTTCACTAGGTAAGAAAAGAATTAAGAGTAGAAAATGCAGGGCTGGAGAGTAGAGCTGGGTTGAATAGCTAAGTATAAATGGAGCCTATAACTCTGAGATGAATATAGAACATTATGGAATAATGTCTTAACTCAAGTTCTACGCAGTGTACTGGGCTTTGGCTTTTTTGTTGTTGTTGCTGTTCTTCAAAAGTCCTAACCCCATGAGTACCAACAGCTAGATTCAGCCCCTAATAGCAACAGACTAGCTGAAGACATGGAACCATGAAATGCAGAGAAAGTGTATTGAGTCAGTGAGTCAATGCATACTGGGAAGAGGAGCAGACAAAGGAATACAGGGACCACATGTTTATCTTTAGGCTACAAATATGAGACTGGGGTCTACATAGAGAAAGAGGTGGGGCAAGAAGATCACATGATTAAGTCAAGTTGTGGTCCAGTTATCATTGTCTCAGCTCTGGTCCTGCAATGTGAGTACATAAAGTGTTGATCTGTCAATCATGGTCTTCTTGGGAGCTCAACGTGGGTATCAGTGTAGTGTCTCCACTGTAAACAATTTACCACATTTGATGGTAGTCTTTCATGCCTGCAGGCTTGGCTGTTCCTGGACTCCAAGCTGTTTAGAGGTTTAAAACAAGGAATCCGTGTGTCTCCAGCCTGTACAACCTGTCCAGAGTCAACAGGTACAGGAGAGAGAGCAGAATGAAGGCTTCAGCAGAAGCAGTATCTAAGTGCCTTTTGCAATAAGCATCATTTATTTGTCTTCTGAAGTTTGTGAAAGTAGGGGGCTATGGAAAGTTTCAATCTCAGCTTAGAAGGTTTCATGTTGGAAAGCTTCTCCGATTAGCCAAATTGGAATTTATCTTCCTCATTTTTATTTCAATTTTCTATTCTATAAGCCTCTGTGGCAATGCCACCATCATTTCTCTCACTCAACTGAACCTTCAGCTGCAAAAATTCATGTATTTCTCTTCCTTGCACACCTCTCCTTGCCAGACCTCTGCTTCATCAGTAGCAATGTGTCCCAGGTCCTGATCACCCTTTCTCGAGTTGATCGGACTATCAGCTATACTGGGTGTGTAGCTCAGCTCTTCATTGCACTATTGCTGGCTGTAACTGCATCGTTGCTCCTTGTGGTTATGTCTTTCAGCACCACGGTGTTCGTCACTGATAGCAGGGAACCAATATGGGTCCTATCAGATGATGTGCTGCACAGTAAGGACAATCCATTGTAGATAATTGAACGGTAATCTAGCCTGCTTGTAGGTCCTGCCTGTTTCTGGAACCCAACCTAACTGCACGTTTAGAACAAGGACTTTTTGTGTCTTAATGCACCACCCAGGCAGCATTAACAGGATATAGACCAGAAGGGAGGCAAACGCGCCAGAATTCACACAGCTTTGAGTTACTCTGTGGGCTCAAGTGACCTCCAAGGGCCCCCATGACAGCAAGCATTGAATTGCCTTCTATTTTGTGAGGGCTATGGACAGTTCCAACACTAGTTTGGAAGGTGGCTTCATTTTGATGGGATTCTCAGATTGGCCTCAACTGGAGCATGTCTTTTTTATCTTCATTTCAATTTTCTACTTCCTAACCATCTTCGGCAACTCCACAATCATCACAGTCTCACGAATGGATCGTCGACTACAAACACCAATGTACTTCTTCCTCAACAATCTCTCTTTCCTGGACCTCTGCTACACCACCAGCACCGTGCCTCAGCTTCTTGTCAATATTTCTGGAATTGACAAGACCATAAGCTACGCTGGGTGTATGACCCAGTTCCTCACAGTGCTCTTGTTGGGTGGAACTGAGTGTGTGCTCCTCGTGGTGATGGCTTTTGACCGCTATGCCGCTGTGTGCCACCCACTTCTCTACACTAGCATTATGCACCCTCTTCTCTGCCAGACATTGGCCATCTCCTCCTGGGTGGGAGGCCTTGTGATCTCCGTGACTCAGACAGCCCTCATCATGACCATACCTCTCTGTGGCCATGACCTGAACCACTTCTTCTGTGATGTGCTTGTTCTCCTGAAGTTGGCTTGTGAGGACTCGGGGGCAATAGAGGACAACCTGTTTGTGGCTGGTATCATAATTTTGGCCTGTCCTATAGCACTAATTCTAGGGACCTATGCACACATTGGTCGTGCGGTGCTGAAGATCAAGTCAATGACTGGGCGCAGAAAGGCTCTGGGGACTTGTGGGTCCCACCTTGTGGTGGTTTTCCTTTTTTACGGCTCAGCCATGTACACATATCTCCAACCTGTCCACGGGTATTCTGCGAGTGAAGGAAAGTTTGTTGCCCTTTTTTATACCATAGTTACTCCCATGCTCAACCCTCTGATTTACACCCTGAGAAACAAGGATGTGAAGGGGGCTCTGTGGAAGGTACTTGGAAGAGGTATAGACACCGGGTAGGAAGGAAACAGAAGTTTACACAAATATTGTCTAATATTCCTATAACGATTCCTTACTATATATAGTACCATATAAACTCACCCAATTGTGCTTGCTGCAGGTAATGACATCTTAATACCATCCTTTTATCAGTAATTACTCATGATTTTGTACTTTTTCCTTGAAATTAAAATGAATCATATCTGAAATTTGATATATTCCATGACATACTTCTGTTCATGTTGCCCTAATTACCACACACATCATAGAAGTACAATCACTGTATTAGAAATGGGCCTGGAGATGTGAGGGGTTATGACCAAGGCCATAACTGCTTACGACAGATGTATAAACTCTTGGTCTCTGCCTTTGGAACAATGCCTTCTACCTGGCACCATGTTGTGAATATTGACTTAGGGATGGTGGTTTTTATCCTGAGTTTATTCTCTCACCTCAGTAATGCCTAGAGTCTATGCCATTCTCCACAGTAGGATCGCTCCACCTCTCCCCAGACTCATTCCTTTGGGAAGCTGTGACACAAATCAACCCTTAACCCCTGCTGCAAGAGGTTCTGGACGTGTGTGTGTATGCATATATATACATATGCATATATATAATGTTATTCAGCTTCCATGTTTATTACAACACTACTTACAATAGCCATCAACCAGGATGCCAATGGAAGAACATATTTTTAATGTAATATAGAAACATAATGAAATATTACAGAATCATAAAAATGAGAAAAATCCTGTTATTTTTCACCAAAAAAAGGCAAAACTGAAGACATATATTAGCTTTAAAAAGTATATCAGAAAATGTCAAACACCCTATCTTCTCATTCACACATACACTTGGCTTCATAGAAGAAACAAGAGGTGAGGAGAGATGGCTCAGCAGTTAAGAGAATAGGCAGCTTTTCCATATGATCTTGGTTCCATTCTCAGTATCCACATCTGACTCATAACCATCTGAAACTGCAGTTCCAGTGATCTGATGCCTTCTTCTGGCCTCTACAGGCACTGCACATACATACATGCATACATACATACATACATACATACATACATACATACATACNACATACATACATRCATRCATACATACATACATACATACATACATACATACATACATACGTTTGTACAAATAGTCATACATACAAAATGAAATACTTTTCAAAGAATTAGCAAGCAGAAAAGTCATCAGCAGAGACTTGGAAAAGTAACAGTGAGGGGCATCAAAGTCAAATAATGTAGAAATATGCATAAGAAAGCAGAAATAATTTCTCATAATTCAAGTCTAAGGATTTGATTATGAACTAAATAATGCATAGTGCATTTCAAAATTACTAGAAGAAGGGAGTTTAAAGGTTCCAAATGGGAGCATTTTTTTGGCACAAAAATCTCTTGCCCATCAGGAGCCAAGTAATACACAAAAGTACTACCATGCAACAAGCCTCACATAAGAAGTTTATTGGTGAGAGACACTGAATGGCAACTGGCTCTGAACTGGGAGGGGGTCAGCAGTGGGCTAAACAGAGGGGAGCGACTTTTATAGGGATTTTGGAGAATGCATATGAGCTAGGGGAGGGACTTTTATAGGGATTTTGGAGAATGCATATTGCTTGGCTACCGGCTTTATTTGGCCATTCATTTAGCACTGAATCACAGGAGTTAGGATTTCCAAGTATCAGAACTTGGGGTCAAGAGACCAAGTCAGGGGCAGGGTGTTCTTTCCTTGGCCCTTTGTCCATTCACCAAATACATAGAAACAAAAGGAATTGAGGAAATGAAAATATGAATTACCCTGGGTAGGTGATTCATATTAAATGCAAGTATTACCGTATTTCAAAAATTATACAATTATAACATAAAAATTTAAAGTAAAAAAATCATCAAACTGCACTTGTCTTCCACATAAAAGGAAAGAAAATTCACCAAACATGATCCTATGATATGCACATTATCCCACAGAGACATAAACAGAATGTATAGTCACCATAGGTAGGGCACCAATAACAGATCAACAAAATGATTTCACCTAAGACTAGGTTGATGAACCAGTGAGTTTCCTGAAGCTGCTTACAGTAGTATGGGACAGGGATTATTTACAGGAGCACACACAACTCAAAGCAGCTACATCACTGCAAAGTTCGACCTTTTATGAGAGATGACTTGTAAAAGCTACATCCCTGGAGATCTTTGCACTACGTGTAGGCAGCCATATTTACTGCTTATACAAACCTGGAGAGGGGCCTTGTAAATCTTGCAACTTTCAGGAACTTTCTGAGTCATATAAGTTCTATTACTTTCTGGGCCTTGTATGTTTTGTTTACTTCCAAAGTCTTATGAGCCTTCTACCACTGTCTAAGAGAGGATGTTTCAAATCAAGTGAAATAACTGCACAACACCTTGAAAGTGATATAGGAAAAGAATATGGGTTTAAAAGAAAACGCCAAAGAGAGGGGTGGAGAGATAGCCTGAGGTAGGGAAATGTATGGAGCTCAAGAGACATTGGGCTAGTGGGTAGTTTAGCTGGGGCTCACAGTGAGACTATAAACTTAGCTCCTCTGGGAAATGGAGTGACAGGACAGTTATCCAAGGCCTTGTGTGGCTTACACTGAGAGTTGAAAGCTTTTGGGCAGCTTAGACCTCATCTCAAAACAAACCCTCAGAGAGATCTGACACTGCAACTCATTTGCCTAGTGTGGGCAAGACCCTAGGTTTAATGCTCACAGAAAGAGAAAGAGGGGGATGGAGAAAGGGGTGAGTGAGGGAAAGGAAGAGGAAAGGAGAGAAGAGGAAAGGAAAGGGGGAGAAAAAGAAAAAAGAGAAGAAAGTCTGTTTCCAGAGGCCATGATTTAACAGCCCTTATCCACCATGTTCAGAGGAAAACACCGATTCCATGAGCCAAAATAAATTCCTCCCACCTTAAATTGTTCCTGCAGGTATTATGTCACCAACTGGCTAGATTTACAGGAAAGTGGATTGCGGCTTAGGAAGAAACAAATCTTCATGAGAAAATGGAGTCTGAAAGTGGATTCCCTGGAAAAGATTTGATTCTCTAGTGACTTCTAAGCTTCCCAATCAATCAGAGGTGAAAAGGATGATTTTCAGAATGTTATATACCTGTTTCTGTATTAGATGCTTCTGTGATAAGTTCCTTCATGTTCCCTATTCTTAGCGATCAGGGAAATGCAAATCAAAACAACTTTGAGATACCATCTTACACCTGTCAGAATGGCTAAAATCAAAAACACCAATGATAGCCTTTGCTGGAGAGGATGTGGAGTAAGGGGAACACTCATCCATTCCTGGTGGGAATGCA
>LOEQ01011785.1:4102-18819 GCA_001685075.1 Bramus lutescens
TAAAGACAACCGGGTTCATTGTCCTAAACAGCTGTGCATACTCCGGTAGCCCTTGTAACTCCTAGCAAGTGCACACCTACTGAAACACCCACTGCTATTTATAGTAATGCAGCTCCTCGAGGACTACAAGACAACTATTAGAAAACCTTTCTGCTTTGGTGACAGGGTCCCAATGTATTCTAGGTAGCCTCAACTCATGTGTAGTCAAGGGTGACCTTGAACTTCTGATCCTCCTGCCTGCACCTCCTAAGTGATGGTGGTAAAGGTGTGCATCATAATACCTGGTGCATGAATTCTGGGGATCAAACCGCACCAAGGGCCTCATGCATGCATGCTAGGTAAGTACTCGATCAAGAAAACTACATCTCTCGCCCCCTTCCTTAATCTTGTCCTTATGCCTGTCACCTTAGGCTGGCACAGGAGGTCTAGAATTTGAAGCCAGCTTGAGCTTCATGCAACAAAACAGACAGACAGACACACACACCCCAAAGATCCAGCACAATATGATTGTGCTCAAGGAATACCTACTGCTTATTTAGGGAACTGCAGTAGAACCGGCCTACTTATTACACTGACATCTCTGTTCAGTGACATCTTGCTCTCCCAGGTATTCAGTTAATGTACTAGGATTACAAACTGTCCCCCATATATTGGAATACTTGTTTATAATTCTGTACAGTTTCAGATTTGAAGAGGACATTGGTAGCAATGTGACAGCCTTACCTTACATCCTTTTCATGTCTTTTATTTTCTCGAATGATATCATACATGGGATCTTCATGTGCCTTAAGGGTAAGAGAGAGTTAAANCCATATATTGGAATACTTGTTTATAATTCTGTACAGTTTCAGATTTGAAGAGGACATTGGTAGCAATGTGACAGCCTTACCTTACATCCTTTTCATGTCTTTTATTTTCTCGAATGATATCATACATGGGATCTTCATGTGCCTTAAGGGTAAGAGAGAGTTAAATTTTTGGTTAGTTATCATGGACTGCTTTATTACGTAAAAATTAATCTCTATTAACTGAAACCGGTATTTGATGTGGTTTTTTTTTTTTTCTTTATTTAGCCTTGAGTGCCTTCAAACTTTCTGTGGAGCTCAGACTGGCCTTGAATTTTTTATCTTACCTCCTTGGCCTTCTGAGTGCTGGGGTTAGTGAGCTTCCTGTAGCTTGATGACATATGTATCCAAATCTGAGTTTCTTCTCAGGCTAGCTTTGAACTTTCTATGATGCTGAGGACAGCCTTGACCTTAAACTCCTGACCCTCCTGCTTCCACCTCCTAAAGTGCTAGATTATAGCCTTTTGTTACCAGTTTATTCTGAGAAAAGGTCTCATTTTGTCATCCAAGGTCACCTCATACTATGTCAGTCTTGTGTCAATTACCAAAGTGCTAGGATCCCAAGCAACAAGTACCACAGCCACCTTACAATAAAGTTTAATATAATTATTGTTTGCGACAGTTCTTTGCTGACCTGGAACTCACTGTGCAGACCAAGCTGACCCTAACTCATGGCGGTCCTCCTGCTGCAGCTAGCTATCTGAATGCTGGATTACAGCTGTGTGCCCATGCCTGGCTTACACTGTAAACACTGTAAGGCTATAAAATGCCTCTCCAATGAGAATATACAGGAAATAACTACCTATTCCATATAAAGAGATACAGGAGGGGCTGGAAAGATGGTCACTGGCTGCTCCTCCAGAGGACATGGTTTCCATTGCCAGCATCTACATAATACATAGCTCACAAGCCTCTGCAAGTCCAGTTCCATGGGATCTGAAGTCCTCTTCTGGGCTCTCCGGGCATTGCATGTATGAGGTGTACAGACATGCAGACAAAACATTCATCCACATAATAAAAACAAATCTTTAAAAAATTTAAATAATGACCTCTAACAAGGCAATTCTGTTTCTCCTGGGTGCTGGGATTACAGGCATGAGGTAGCACCTTTGAGGCAGGCAAGCATAGAAGCCTGGGACTCCCCTTGTTTTTGGTTATGTACTTGCTAGCCCATGCACACACTTTGAACAATAAAGGAAGTTCCTCTTTCCAGTGGTCTCCAAGCACATACGAATTCTGTCGGATGTGAAGGTGCAAATGTAGACAGCAAGTTGTGCTAGACAGGTTTTAGGGTCATGTGTGATAAGAAAAAACTTTTTGTGTGTATGTGTGGGGGAGGAGACAGGGTTTCTCTGCCCTGGTTGTCCTGGAACTCGCAGAGATCCACCTGCCTCTGCCTCTAAGTGCTAAGATTAAAGGTGTGCACCACTATGCTCAGTCACTAAGTGAACTTTTAGGGAGAATGCCTCAGTTATCATGTTATGCCTATGTATAATGTGTGTGCATATCATTAAATCAAATGCATTATGGTAAGGGACAAGTTCAGAAAAAAAAGTAGTTCTATAATTCAATCTATTAATCAAAATAGAGACCCACTCTATGCCTAGTGACCAAAACCCTCTGTTCTTTAGACCCCATAAAAAGAAGTCAAAGGCCAGAACCAGGCCCTCCTTGATGCAGGTGGTCTTGTGTCAATCTTTTTGTGGTTTGTTTTTTAGGGGATCTCACTACATATCCCTGGCTGGCATAGAATTCACTCTGTAGACCAGGCTAGCCCAGACTTAAGAGATCCACCTGCCTCTGTCTCTTGAGTACTGGAAGTAAAGATGTGCGCCATGCCCAGCTCTCCTATGTCTATCTTGATAGTAGATTCATTCCTAACATGTACTGTTTCTTTGATTTCAATGACATACTCTTGCTCTGTGCAAATCTGTATGTGCTTTTATGTCATTATTTTTCAAACAGCATTTTAGTTTTTATTTAAATGAATATATGTATGAATTTAAATGTATATATGTGAATGTATGCCATGCATGTGGGGGTGCCCATGGAGGCCAGAAAAGGGTGTCATATACCCTAGAACTGGAGTTACAGCAGATTTAAGCTACCTAATGTGGGTGCTGGAAACTAATGTGGGTCCTCTGGAAAAGGGGCCAAGTGCCTTTTTCCATTGAGCAATCTCTCTAGTCCCATCATTATTATTTTAACATTATGTGTGTGTGTGTCACTGTGTGCTTACAGAGGTCAGAGGACGACTTTCAGAAGTCTCCTTTTCCTTCTACCATGTGGGTTCTGGGGATCAAACACAGGCCAGCTGGCTTGGCATTGGTGCCTCTACCCCCAGAATACAGAAATAGGGGTCAACAAGGTGGCTCGGTGGGTAGACTTGTCAACAAGATTGGCGACCTGAGTCTGATCCCTAAGACCCATGTGACAGGAGAGAATCTCAGACTGTCCCACATCCACGAGGGCCATGGCAAATGCAAACTCACACACACAATAAATATTAAGAAAAATTTGGAAAAAAAAGGAAGAGCCCAAGAAACACCCAGCCCAGAACTGACCACTGCTAGAATAACTACTCAAAGTGCTAAGCACTTAGAAACACAGGCTGGGGTGTGGCTCAGCTGGTAGAGAGCAAGAAATATGTAAAAATAAACTTAAAAATCTATTCTCTCATCAACCAGGTATAATTATTGTTAATTTTGGTATACCAAAATTAAAAATTTTCAAGACAGGATTTCTCTGTGTAACAGTCCTGGCTGTCCTGAAACTCACTTTGTAGTCCAGGCTGGCCTCAAACTCACAGAGATCAGCCTGCCTCTGCCTCCCAAGTGTGGGGATAAAAGGCATGTGTCATCAGCGCCTGGCTAATTTTGGGGGTATATTTTATAAGGAATTTGGGCCATAAGATATATGCAACTTTTGTTTCTTTGTTTTGTTAAAGAGAGAGTCTCACTGTGTAGCCCTGTGGGCCTGGAACTTGCTGTGGAGACCAGGCTGGCCTCAAGTTTGGAGACAGAAGTGGCTTGCCTCTGAGTGATGGGACTACAGATATGTACTCCCAGGCACAACCACAGGTTGTTTTTCACTTGGGTTTTCATGAGCCCCTTTCCCTAACAGTCTGCAGTCTTCAACATCATAATGCTATGGCTGGGACTGTATGGAGTGCACAATGCTCCCCTAGAATGCAGGAGGCCCTGGGTTCAAGCTCTAACATCACAGAGTCTAGACAATGCTTTCCCTTTTTCATTTTCATTTTGGAGAATTTTCTTTGCTCGTGTTTTTGCATGTGTATACAGGTACACCTCTTAGTGCATGTCTATGTATGTGTGTGGTTGTGTGTGCATGTGTGTATGTGCAAATGCCCATGGTTGACTTCAGGAGTCTTTTCCCAGTGTTCTCCATCTTATTCACTGAGGCAAGGTATCTCAGTTGAAGTCAGAGTCCCCAAGACAGCTAGTCTTCTCAGCGATCCCCTTTCTACCCTCTGTGCACTGACACTGGTGGGTTGCTATGCCTACCTAGCATATGCACAGATGATGGAGAGTCACACTCCTGTCCTTTAGCTTGCTTGGCAAGAGCTATTATCCACTAAGTCAACCCCCGAGTCCCTGGAGAATGTGTTTTGATGTTTTGTTTTGTGAGACAGGCTGTTGCTATGAGACCCAAGCTGGCCTCATCAGGGCCTTTCTGCTGTTTCTTGAGTGCTGGACTGCAGACATGGCTCACCACCCCTGGCCCTGCTGACCTCACTCTGCATACACTGACAACTTTAGTGCACAGATGGATCCTTCCTTGGCAGAATTAGTTCCTGATGTGAATGCACACCTCCAAGAGGTGATTCGTGAAAGTACCGTGAGGTGAGAGCGCTAGCTCGTCTGTCGTTTAGCAAGTACACACTTCCAGCTCCAAAGACACATCTAAGTTTACATGGGAACAAAACTCCTCACCTGAGTAATAAATGTACATTTATATATATAGTAAACTACAAAGAAGGGTTGAACACCCAGTGTTGGCTTTGAGAAAATAAATCACCATTCCTCAGGCTAAGTAAAGAACATCTGTCTGTCTTTGTTTGTTTGTCTTTCCCTGCGGTGCTGTGGGCTGACCTCAGGCTCTGCACATGCTGGACAAGCACCCTACCACTGAGGTCTACATCCAGCTCTGGCCCTTTCAAACTTTCTTTCTCAATTTGAGACAAGATCTCACTAAGTAGCTCAGGTTATTCTTGAACTTTCTGTTCTCCATGTCAAACTGTTGACCTGTTAAATAGAGAGCATTTTAACAGGAGTCTTTCCCTCCCTTTTCTTTTTTCCCTTCTGAGCTGTCTCTGAAGGGCCTTATATAGAGCAGGTTGGCCTCAAATTCACTCAGTAGCCAAGGCTGACTTTGAACTCATGATCCTTCTGCCCCTATCTCCCAAGTGATGGCATTACAGGCATGTACCATCATGCTTGCTTTATGTGGTGCTGGGGCTGGATCCAAGCAAGAGCTCTGTGGGTGCTACACCAGCACTCTGCCATAGGAGCAACACATCCGGCCCCAGTTCTTGTTACAGAGGCTATCTGTTACAAAGGCATGATGGGGTGTGTGTGTTTCTAGAGGACAAGTTCACCAGTAACGATCTATCTCCTAACATTCACCATCTCTGATGACTGTTCCCAATATCAACAGTGCAGGGTTTACTTACAACTCGGAACTGTTCTAACTTCTGGTTGCCTTTGATAAAGAAAGGGCATTCTTTATCGCCTGTTCGATGGCCATACCGTTTGCAACGCCAACCTAAAGCCAAAGAAAAGCATTTCTGTAAAACATGGTCTCACTTCATTGAGATAAGGGTTTAGTAGATCAAGTTTTTCATTAGACTCCAATTCTAAAACACAAAGGATTAACGGATGAAAACACTAAGATCTCAGAAAATAATGAAGGGTAACTAATTGCTTCCTTGAATCTTGTTAGGGGTGAATGTCCATCATCAAATATTTATGAGCAATACAGTGTTCTTAGCAGGTTTCACTCCATTTCTCAGAGTACAGCAGGGGCTGGCAAGAGGGTCAGCCATGGTCCCCAGCACTCACACGTTGGCTCACGACCGCCCGCAATTCCAGTTCCAAGAGAGCCAATGCTCTCTTTTGGCCTCTAAGGGCTGCCATATGCAGGTGGTACGGATGAGCTCACGTGAGGGTGTGGGACCCTCTGGAACTGAAGTTACAGGTGGTTGTGAGACACTTGACATGGGTGCTGGGAGCTGAACTGTGGTCCTCTAAAGAGCCCTATGCACTCTTAACTGCCGAGCGGCTCCTCCAGCTTGAGCCTCACTTTTAAGCAAAACAACAATTTCTCTTAAAATGTAGTGTCATTAGAACTATACAGGTTAGCCTGGAAAAGAGAGAAACTGTCGGTGTTTACAGAGGTTTTGGCCCCGAGGAATCAGTGTAACACACGAACACACGCGTTCCAAGTCGATGAAAGCAAGCATGCAACTGAAGGGTTTCAATGGACGCTCCTCAGCGATCTACTCGGCGATCAGCGTGGCAACCTGAGGAGTGTAAAGCAGTGAAGAGGTCCCAGCATTGCCCTCACATCTTTTCATCCCTTCAGGCAGCTGCTTGGGGATGGTGAGCCAAGCGACACTTAGGTGCTGACCAAGGAGGTCAGGAAGCAAGAGCGCTGTAAAGATGAGCTGCTTTGGCCGGTGCTAAGCAACCACAGAAAGCTTGTTGTTGAAGGGAGCAATCTTCCTCTGTGGCATGTGCATGTGCTTAGGAGAGTATAGGACTCATGTCTAGGTCGGAAACGAAGTCACATGCCCTCCTCTACCAGGTCTCTGCCTTATTCCCTTCAGATGGGTTTACCACTAACTTGCTGTACGGCTGGCCAACAAACCCTCAGGATCCGTCTTTACCGTCTAATGGGTTTCCCAGCAGGAACAGCCACTTGCATCATCTTACGTGGGTGCTGGGGAGTCTAGTCCTCATGTGTACCCACCACTTTAACTTACAGAAAGAGACAGACCTAGAATCCTAGTACTAGGGAGGATATGGCAGACCTACCCCGAGTTCCAGGCTAACAAGTGCCAATGGTAAAGAATTCTGGCTCAACCTCCCCTTCACTCATCCAAAACAGCGTCAGGAAGAAAGACCACATTCTAAACTAATGCTATATGTCATCAAGACTCGGGAAGTGAGATGCAAGGGCACAGCTGGATATGCACACATCCCAGCACATATTAGCTTTGCTCAAGATTACCTTTAAATGAAGATGATGTGCTGGCATAGCCCTGGTGCAGACCCTTAATCCCAGCAGTCAGGAAGCCAAGGCAGCTGGATTTCTAATTGAAGACCACACTAGGCTATATAGGAGATGGTATCTCAAAACAACAACAACAAAAACAAAATGATGATCCTTGTAATTCTAAGTGTGGCTCACAGTAAAAGTGACAATGCGAAAGATGCTATCAGTAGTGCACTCTTAGGAGCCCTCAGCAGTGTCAATGAATAGCCTGACTGTTGAGCTGTACTGGCAGCCATAGGGGCAGTGGCAGCTCAGGGGCAGAGGGTCTACTTTGCACAAGGGAGATACTGTAGCACAGAGAACACAGGTAGACAGATGGGGTGGGGTGGGGATTGTGATATGTAGACTTAGCGCTTACAGAACCATTTTTCTTTTATATATTTTTCAATATTTTGTTATTATTTTAATGTGTGCAGGTGTTTTGCCTACATGTCTGTCTGTCTATACACCACATTCATGCCTGTCCTAGAGCATCTCTAAGTATATCCTGGCTTCCCCATAAGTCAGGATACCCCAATACCACTACTGTACCACATCCCCCTACAAATTCTGCCTCCAGGAGTCTCAGAATGAGACTGTGTGCGAGAGCTGTCCCCTCCCTTCTTATATTCCTCTCTAGTGCTGGGATTAAAGGCATGCACCACTACTGCCCTGTTTTTTATGGCAAACTAATGTAGCTACTGGGATTAAGGTGTGTGTCACCACTGCCTGGTCTGTAAGGCTGATCAGTGCAGCTGTTTTACTCTCTGAACTTCAAGCAAGCTTTATTTATTAAAATACAAATGAAATACCATTACATGGGCCAGGAGATAACCTTCATAAATCTATTCTTTCTTTGCTTATTTTATTTCTGAGTGTTTTACCTGCATGTATAATGCATATGCGCTTGGTGTCCTCAGAGTCAGAAGAAAGTACCCTAGCCTCTTAACTGGAATTATGGACAGCTGTGAGCGATCATGTGGGTGCTGGGAACCAAACCTAGGTCGTCTGCAAGGGCAACAAGGTACTTTTAATTGTTGATTCATCTCTCCAGCCCCAATCTGTTCTTTCTTAAAAGTAATGAGAAGTTCTAGGCCAGTCTCAAGCTATAGAATGGGAGTCTGTCTGAAAACAAACACAGGGCTCAGTAGTTAAGAGCTCTTATAGCTCTTAGGACTCTTGCAGAGGAACTCAGTTCAATTCCCACATGTTGGGCAGCTCATAACTCTAGTTTAAGGGAATACATGCACATAATTAAAAATAACAAAAATCAATTTGGGGGCCCTGGACAGCTGAGTCAGCAGTTAGGCTCAGATATTGTTCTTATAAAGGACCTAAGTTTTGGTTCTGAGCACTCATGTCAAGAAGCTCAACCACCTCTGGCACTACAGGACATCTATAATCATATATATGTCTCCTTACCACCACACATATACACATAATAAAAATAAACTTAAAAAAATATCTAAACAAGTAATAAAAATAGTAACAAATTTTTCCAGAACAGTCTTTAGCCTTTTACAAATTAGTCACAGGCTTTTCCCACTGTGAGAAAAAAAAAATTCTAATCAAAGGTAGTTGGCCCATCAAAGGTTAATGATCCATAAAACAATCCCATCTTCAACCTCTGTAAAATGTTTATTTTGTTGTTATGCTACGGTTGCACTGCCTGCATATGTCTGTGGGCCATGTACATGCATGCAGTGAAGCCAGAAGAGTGTACTGGGTCTTCTGGAACCAGAGTTATAAACCTCTGAGCCTCCATGTGGGTGCTGAGGCCCTAACTCTGGGTCCTCTGCAAGAGCACCTGGTGCTCTTGCTGCTGACCATGTCTCCAGTCCACACCCGGCATTCAAGCCTAGTCTCTCCCACCAGGGAGAACATGTTTACCCAAAGGCCCTGCAAGCACCCCCAGGAACTTTGGAGAGCCTCAGCTACTGCTCCCTCCCAGATTCCTTCATTTCCTTTGCTATCTAGCCAATCATGAGAGCCTGTGATGCTGGACCCCATCCACCAGGAGAAAGGCACAGACATGGCTGCATTAGAGCAGAAATCAAGTGCACTCATGGCCACAGTGTGTCTGGGAGCCTGGCTTAGGTCAAGGGACACCCTTTTTACCAACAGCAACAACCTTACTGTTTATTTCTCTTTGTTCTTGTTTCTTTGGGTAACACTGAATATCTGCTTCCAATACAACAATGTAAGGAACATTATTCCAGAAAATCCACCCAACCTTGGTGAGAAGTGCCTCTTCTGGTCAACCTTGGTGAGAAGTGCCACTTCTGGTCTCTGAACTGGGCCACTCCCAGTGTTCTTGTCCTATAGGTCAGCAACAGTCTGACCAAAGTCAGAATGAGGTCTAAGCTTCTTAAAAGGACATAGCCACATGGCACTGCCACTATTTGATTGTATCAAAGATCCCTGAAAAGCCACGCCTATAAGTTAGTTGCCTAAGCACATCATTCATTCTATAAGAAAGACAACTTTTCAAAATACTGGCTGAAAATAATGGCTTGTTTAACATCCAGCCCATGCTGGATAGTTTTATGTCAATTTAATACAAACTAGTCATTTTGAATAAGGGAACCTCGTTTGAGAAAATGCCTCCATCAGATTGCCTGTAAGAAGTCTATAGAGCATTTTCTTGATTAATAATTACTACAGGAGGGCCCAGGTGTAGGTGGTGCCATCCTCTGGGCTGGGCACTACCAGTCCTGGGTGTGGCAAGAAAGCAGGCTAAGTAAGCTAAGGAGAGCAAGCCAGTAAGCAGCATTTCTCCATTGCCCCTGCATCAGCTCCAGACTCCAGGTTCCTGCCCTGTTTGAGTTCCTGCCTTGACTTCCCTCAATGGACTGTGATTTAGGATATCTAAGTCAAATAAACTCTTTCCTCCCCAAGCAAACTAAGACACATTCTCAGGCTGGTTATCAACCTGGCACACAAGAACCCAGTCATACACTTACAGGAACCACTGGGGACTGGTGCACTCAAAAGAGCCTCTACAGGTCCTCACCATAACCCTGGTCATCTAGAGCTGTACACATGCGCTGTCCACAGAAACCCAACACTCTCCCTTCTGTGTGACCTGGGGCCTGGGAAGACAGGCTTTTAAAGGCTGATGAGAGCCAAGCGTGGTGATGAACATCTGTAGTTCCTTCTAGTTACTCAGGAGGCTATGGCAGGAAGATTAGACAACATAGCAAGACTTGACCAGAAGAGAAGAGCAAGTTAAAGCAGGGATCTAACCTGTGTCAGCTTTGAGGAGGCATGGTATCAATGTCCACGCACACATGCATGCACACATACGTGCACACACACACACAGACACAGACACACGCACACACACCCTCCCTCTTGGAAAAAGGTAGGTTTCTTGGATTAATGCAGTTGAAGAATACCTGACAAATTCTCAGCTGAGTGCAAGCTACCGAGCCACATACTACAGAGGACACACACTTTCAGAGTCACCCCGCGAAGTTACTAAAGCTACGAGAAGTTTCCAAGAAAAAAGTGTAACAAACAACAGTATAGGTAATAAAGATGTTAAACCTCAAAACATTTTCTGTCTAAAGCGTAAGAACAGAGTTCAAAGAAATGGCTGAAGCGGGCTAGGCGTGGTGGCACACACCTTTAATACCAGCACTTAATACCAGGAGGCAAAGGCAGGAGGATCTCTATGAGTTCCCAGACAGCCTGGTCTGCATCCTGTGTTCAGAAACCCTGTCTCAGAAAAGAACAACAACAAATGAAAGCTGAAATAGAAGACGGAAATTCAAGGCTTCCTTGGATGCAGAGGAAGTTCCAAGGCAGCCTAGACCAGATAGTGAGGCTGCATCTCACAATAAAACACACAAAGAGAATGGGACGCAGTTCGGGGTGCAGGGTTTGCCATGCATGTGTGAAGCCCTGTGCTCAGTGGATAACACAAAACACACACATACACACACACACAAACAAGACAAAAAAGAGTGGGAGAAAAGATAGAAGGATGTTTGATAAAATGTCAAAACCCAACTTTGGTAAAACAATAATAAGAGTGCCCAGAACCAGGCAGGCATGGTGGCACATGCCTGTGTTTACATCTGTATCTTAGCACTATGGAGACTCTAGGCTAGTCTGAGCTAGAGAATAACCTACCTTTAAAAAAACTCAAACTAAAGCAAAATAGAACAATGCCAGGAAGCTAAAAAGACTTAACCAGGTAGGGTAAGTTCAGAGAGATCCAACTGTAACGGCGTCAAGAAAAAGCTGTGCCTTACTGTGAGCAGACTTCCAGAAGCCCACAGAACTGATCATTAGGAATTAAGCAGACCAGAGGCCAGGGTACTCGTCAGTGCTAACATGCTTGTTTAGCATGTGTGAGGCCTGGGTTCACTCTCCATCCATCTGTGGAAGGGGGCATCAAAAGGCAGTAAAAGTAAGAAAAGAGTCGGAATTCTGTCATGAATCATCAGTGGAAAAGAAGAGGAAAACGAGGAAGCTCACCTAATAAAGTGGGCAGGACTTCAAGGGGTGTAGATAAGGATTAGGGCACTTGCACCATGTGCCAGGTTCTGTTCGTGATCCCCATCACCATAAAACAAACCTACTTGAGAGAATCTGTTGTGAGTAGACTTGCCTTGAAAGAATAGGTGAAGCTGAAGCTATGAAAGGGCACTGGGTGGTCCCTCAGATACTAAGAAGAAATACCGACAGCCCACAGGAAAAGAAAGCTCCAATGGACTTCTCATAATCTCATAAATCTGGGAGGTTACAGATGCTCAGCTGTTAAGAGCACAGGTTGCTCTTGCAGAGGACTTGGGTTCGACTTCCAGGACCTACATGGTGGCTCACAACTATCTGTAACACCAGGTTCT
Organism: Bramus lutescens; assembly: GCA_001685075.1. Classification (NCBI taxonomy): domain Eukaryota; kingdom Metazoa; phylum Chordata; class Mammalia; order Rodentia; family Cricetidae; genus Bramus; species Bramus lutescens. The sequence goes on from LOEQ01011785.1 coordinate 16,080, forward strand.
AGGGGTCTTCTGATCTTTGAGGGCACCAAGCATGCACATGGTGCACACGCATACATATGGGCAAAATCACTCACACATTAAATAAAATGAATAAATCTTTTAAAAACTCCATAGTGGCACAGGTCTAACATACCAAGAGTCTATGGGGAGGCCAAGGCAGGAGGACTGGGAGTTCAAAATCAGTCTGGGACCAGGTATGGAGGCATACACCTTTGATCCCAGCAACAAGAGGCAGGTTTCTGAGCATGAGTTCAAGGTCAGTCATGGCTACATAGTAAGAACCTGTCTTAAAAACTAAGAAGGCCAGTCTGGGCTATATGGAGATGTCCTGTCACAAAACAAAACAAAAATGCAACAGAAATCTGTGATAGACTTATGTAAATTATTTTAATGTATATGTATGATAACAGGACCGGAAGCAGGTGGGACACAGAAGATATCTGTCCAGAGCCACCTCCTGTGGCCTGTGGTTGACCACTCTTGTTAGTCACTTTAATGGACAAACATATTCAACAACACTGACAATGACCAGCTCTGCTGCATCTCTTCCTCCTACAGCATCTCTCCCCCGGGATGTTCTTTTTATCATGGTAGTACTGCTCACATACCCAAAAAAAAGATCACTGGGTTGGACTCAAAAATCCTGGAGTCAGGTCAGCCATGGGCTCGGCCTATAACAGCACTTGACCTGGAATTCACATGGGTGGGGAAAGAACCAACTCCCACAGCTTTTCCTCTGACCTCCACGTGTATACCGTGGAACCCACACTGACACACACACAATAAACACATACATAAATAGCAATACTAAATAACATAAAAAATAACAGGGGCTGGTAAAGCACTCATCTGGCATGGGCAAGGCCCTTGAGTTGATCTCCATAGCAACACACTTGCATGTGCATGTGTGCATACACACGCGTGCACACACACACACACACCAAGCCAAACATAAGACGTACGGTACTATCAAGTACAGCACATAACCAGTGTGTAGAGAGGCATGCTGTGGTTTGGATCTGATTTGTCCCAGAAAAGTTCATGTTGAAAATCTGGTCCGCAGTGTGGTAGTAGAGGGTAGAGGACCTTTAAGATGTGGAGCTTGGAGGCAGGTTATGGTGAAGGGAACTAAGTCCTCACTAAAGGAAATGTGGGCCAGGTGTGGAGTGACTGTACCCCCATCTCATCAGTAACGGAAATGTGGGCCAGGTCTGGAGTGACTGTACCCCCATCTCACCACTCCCTGCATGTGTTTCTCTTCAGAACACTCTCCTTTGGCTTCTCCATCATGTATGATGCAAGCAGGGCACACAGGCCAGGATGCTGATGCTGCGCTGTGTAGACCCTGCAGCCTTCAGAACTGTGGGCCAAAGAGACCCATTCATGACTTACCCACCCTCATGCATCTTGTTTAGTGACAGAAGACACACTGCCACAGAGACATCACTCAAACCCTTGCACACTCACATTGCATAACTTTGACCTCTCTCCCAAGTGGCATCCAAAGTCCTTTAGTTGGTGCATGAGCCAGAAACTCCCTGGCATGTTCATTGCCTGGCACATCTGGTATACAGTCTTCTGGCTTTGTCTCCTCCTCCTACAGGAAGATAACAGTCTGTAAACAATAGAACAAAACCAGAACCAAAACAGGATTCCATCCTTGCTTCCTGCCTGGGAAGCTATCATCTGGCTTCCTGTTAACTGTGTGACAATGTTGTCCCCCAGGAACTGGGAGAGACAAGCTGTCAGGGACAGAACTACACAGGAGAAACAGCTCAGCCTCACTGTGATGCACAGGCTTCGTGCAGGAATGACTTATGACCTCCACACTCTGACAGAAGACAGGTCAAACAGCTTTGACTCTCTCACAATCTGTGGGAGGAGAAGGCATTCTAGAACACTAGAGACATACGGTTACATTAAAATGGCTCTTAAAAAATTATACTTTTGTGGGGAGGGCAAGCTCTTCCCATGATGCGAGTGGAGGGAGAAAACAACGCTGGAGGAGTCCACCCTCACCTTTTCTCTTGAAGGTCACTGTGTCTCTGACAGGGATTTCCACCAGCGAATAACTGTATTTAGAACCAGAGTATTCCTTTACTTTCTACTTATTTCAAACATTTCTTTTACTCAGTCTTTGATCCTCTGGCTGCTTTCCTGTGTCCCATGCTACTGAAAGACCCTGACCCTGCCGCTAGGCTGCAGGGGTCCTGCCCTGGAGGCTGCAGTGTTTGTTCTTTTACAGGCTCAGCTGAGGGCTCTCATGACTCCACCCTAATGTACTGAGGAGCAGGCTGAGGGAGGCAGACAAGGAAACTGGACAGCAGAGCTTCCAGAATATGCTGCCACAGACACAGAAAGGAAGCTGCGGTCCCAGGACTCCTGTGTGTTTGCACTGGCTCCTTGGGACGGCGTGACAACTGAATACACACACATAGGCTTTGTGACAAACGCCAAACTTATGGTTCACCTGGTATCTATAGAAAACAAACAGCATGTTCATATAAGGAGATTAAAAATACCACCATTTTTTAAAATAGTAAACTACTAAGTCCCCAAGTATATTTAATAGAGTAACAATTGCTTACCTTTATAAAACCAGGAGGAGGTTTCTCGTAACTAGAAAATGAAACACAAAAAGCAATCTTCATCAAACATGTTAACAGAAGACATAGCACGCACACACACACACACACACACACACACACACACACGGGACAGCAGGAGCCAGCCCCCTTGG